>JAGVSP010003914.1:0-19561 GCA_022494985.1 Micrasema minimum
TTTTGCACTAAGCGGTCTTTTAGCGATCGGACGGCAGATACTGTATACGCATATTTTCCAAGAATTGTTCACTTGAGAATCCCCATTCTTGCCTCAATTTACAAGTTTACCATAGTAAAATTTACGACAAAAGAATTTTTTGAATAAGCAAATAATCACAATTACAAAAAATGTTCATGATATTATCACATTAAACATAAATATGTGTATTTATTTAATAAAAGATATGATTTTCTGTTCTCACGGAATGGGTATAGTCACCTTGATATGGAGATGGTAGAGTGGCTGCATCTTTACCTGTACAAGTGGTACAGTGATGGCATCTTTACATGTAAAGTTACGTAATTAACGTGGCAATAATTCTCCCGGAGGCTTGTTTCCAGACAGCACTGAGGGGAGTCCTCTGTCTCCCTCATCCAATGATTTATATCGCAAATGTAAATAGAACACAACACCTATCTCATTCATGTACCTACTCATTTAATTATTACCTTGTACACTTCTTATTTCATCAACGAATTTATGATTTATAATTATTATTACGTACTGCTCGCGGTAGTTTTATTACATATTGTATGTAGGCGCTTTCAAAGTTTTGTTTTATTCCAAATATCTGGAATTATGTCAAATGTACCAAACAGTAAAAACGGGTGGCACTGAAATGGTTATAATGTGGTTTTTCCTTCAATACCGTTTATTTTCCACCACCGTCTTCCAGAAAACTTCTTGATATCAGCTATCTCATCGGTGGACGTCCTTGAGGCCTCTGGTTTCTCGGTCTCCACACCAGAACCCATTTCGTCCATCTGTCGTCCGTCATTCTGGATATATGACCGGCCTATTTCCACTTCAACCAAGCAATTCGCTCTACCATATCGCAGATCTTTGTTTGGCGTCGGATCCGATCTTTTTTTTTCTGTTTCTTAATGTTATTTTAAACATAATTCGCTCCATGCTCCTCCGTGAAACTTGCAACTTATGGGAGATTGCTTGGTTAGAGTCATTCTTTTTGTATCATATGTTAGGACTGGTAGAATGCATTAGTTAAACACTCGAATCTTGAGGGAGTTGGGAATGGAGCTTCGGAATGTGGAATTAAGCTTTCGAAAAGTTACAAAAGTACAAAATACTTGAAAATGATAATGATAATAGTGAAAATAGTAATAATGATTTATTACTACAAATGTTTCATTTAAAAAAAGAAGTAAAGTTTTTTTTTATATTTTTTTAAAGTTATACAAGTACAAAATACGTGAAACATAATTACAATTTTTTTATAATAATACCATATAAATAATATAATTATAATAGAAGAGATCCATAATGTCTCGAATTGCCGCAAAACAAACTAAAGGTACCAATCAAACCGAATCGATTTAACGAACCAAAAAAACTCCGGGTCCGCATTATTGAGACCCCAAATTGTGAGAGCCCCGTAATAGTCAACATTATATTAATGGCCATTTCATCTAAACAGTAATTTTATCCACATAATAAGAGGGTTACCTTAAACGGTCTGGGATCAATATTATATTTTTTGTCGATCAAAATCGACGAATGTTAATCGATCAGATATTATTTCAATATTAATGTTTCTTATAAATGTAACGGCCAGGCATTTAACTGTGGTTTTTTTCATTTTAATATATTGAGGATCAAAAGTCATATTGCATTGAATCTCATCAGTAACGAAAAAGTTTTATAAGAAAAGTACGTTATGGTATTTGCTGATTAATATTGTTGCCTTGTGCAATTCAACTCATTTTTTTTCTCAGTAAAATTAAGTTTACGTTATTGTCATTTAAACAAAAATTTTCATATATCCATAGTTTGAATGAGCAAGTTTTGTTTAAAAAGTAATGAACTATGCCATTTTTTTCTTATGACAGAGTTACGTACATTTTTTGTCGATATGCAAATGAAACGCTGCACAAATTAAAGCGCCTGCAATAAGGCAATCGTTGGAACACCAAAAACATAAATCAGAGCTTTAATTTACGGTAATATTTAACATAAGTCCGTTTTGCTTAAAATTACCTTGGTAAGAAATTCCCCAAACTAAATAGGGTATTTTCAGAAAAATGATAAACAATGAGGTCCTAAATTTCCATAACAGATAAACTTACGCTTTGTGTATCAAAACGTCTGAAACAAAATACAAAGAAACACTAGGCTTTGGAAATAACAAGTTTGAAAGCCAAGGAATACAAACAGGCTTTGATCCCAACCATCCCCAACTCTCCTCTTATTCATCAAGTCGTTTATTATTTCACCAAATGGAACATCAGAGTTAAATAAAATCAGTGTTAATGTTTTCCCTTAAAACAACCCTTGCTTTGTTACAGATTAGAAGAAGACGTTCCTCCCCGAGAAGGGTGGGGATAAGAAGGGAAGAGTGGGTCCACAGGGAGGCTGTGTTTGTGCAACGCAATTGGATTTAAACGGGGATAATTGACTGGCAAGAGGAATTATGGGGATTAACACTCAGACAAAGAGCTTTTACATCAAAGCGCTGAATTCAGAGGTGTCAGGAGGTCATTCAGTATTCTTGGCATTTCAACAGCGAAAATCTTATGCTTTATGCATATGTCAGTACTGCTCATAAAATACTGTATTTCATGCTTAATATTGTACTTATTAAATTCCGGCAGTCTTGGATATAGCTTTAATATACGAGTATATTTTTGTGCATACCTATATAAGAATTTGACTGCAGTGTCCACGTTCTACGAGTATATTAACAAAATTAATTTTCAAATTAATACGTGTTTCTTAAAAAAAAATTGTAACATTCACTAAATGCGTATTTTTGACATCTCTCAAGTGAAGTGTTTTCATATATTTTTTATGATATTTTTCCTTATGAACAATTCACTTAATAATTTTAATGATTAGTAGTGAAACATACAAAATAGGCAATTACTCATTTTTATTAACCAGAAAATGAAAATCGAGCATTTGTAATAACATCCAGAAACTTGGTTGAATCTGACCCTCTCAAAAAGATCCTTAAAGGGTTGTTTTACTTTTCTTAGAATAAAGGGGTGCGTTTTTAGATACAACCATTTCAAAATGGGTTTAGCTTGTAATTAAATTAATTTATTTTGGACGCATTTTTTCTGTATCAAGTTTATATCCAAAAATAAAATCATGTACGCAAGTAAAGACAAAAATAAAGATAGAGAAATATTTCAAAACACTTCTAATTTACTCACATTAACATAATTTAAAATTGCAATGTTTTAGAAGCAGCTAGAAATAAAAACGAAACAAAAGAAAACTAATAGTTAAAAACTTGATTAAAACCGACTAAATGAACTTATGAACTTCAAATGTATTTATTTGTCATAAAAACAGAAAAAAATCTACATTAAATCAGTCTTGAGCGAACTACCTGGTCTAGTTTTATGTTTCCGCAAGTAAATAAAAAGTGTTTTTATCACTATTTGAATACATTTTCGTTGATCATTAACGCAGTGAGAACGTTAAATGATTGTATCTTCGTATTTAACATAAATTCAACTATTGAATTGTTTACGAAATTTCGTTAACAAGGTCATTAAAACACACTCATTGTTAATTTATCAACGATCTTGTTAAACCACCAACCAAAGAGAAGTTTAATTCGTCTGTAATTTAATTATCTTTGCGTAAAAACCGTAACATTTCCTGACCCCTAGATTCATGATGTATTCTTTTGATTGTAAATAAAATCGAAACGCATTAATCATTTAGATAATGGGATCTACTACTTGTAAGAAGTACATATTTACTGTTGATAGATAATTAATAAAGTCATCACGTGGTTACGGAGAGTTTCTGCGTAGTATTATCAATTCTGATTAAGTAATCTTTACTTTTCTGGTAGGTGATTTCTGATTTATTCAACGTGGAAACCATTTGTTAACTTTATGTATTTTTTTTTCATTCAACAAATAATGTCGGATCTTGATAATATTAGGAATAAGACAATACAATTAATTAGAAATCAAAGAATAGGGAATGAGCGATCTAGTTTTTTTCATTGGGTACCTTCTTTTATGTAAAAAATAAAAACCCCATTTTGAGACCACGCTTTGTTTTCCGCATTATTGGTCCAATGCAATAATGTCATTGGGCAAAATTCAGTAGGTATTCTTCTTAAAAACAAAAATTATACCATGAGAAAACAGATTGACTACAATCCGATCTCTGCCTAAGCAAATAAGACAGAATTAGTTCGTGGAGCATCTATTAGGTACTTTGACTACAATCTACCAAAATGGATGGTAGGAATTTATGAATTAAATAGATTTAAATTTGGTGTACTAAGTGCTAAAACGGACTGGGAAATTGTATGCAAATATGTTTTCGAATAGCGAGATCTTGGTCGAATACCGACGCCTATAGACTTGAGGTATACTGTCGTCATAAGCAGAAGTGCGGTATTTACAAACTATTTCAGAAAATTATTTTTTAATACGAAAACGCCGACCACTTATAGTTTTAATGTACAAATGAGATAAATGACGACCACTTGTAAAAAGCCGACTTTATTAACGAAAAAATCGTGGCTTTTAAAAATTAAAATACCGTTTTACTATAGGTACCCTGACTAAAGTGCCACAACTAAATGAACAGTAAGTAACAGAAGCGAAAATCGGAGTCACCTAGTTGGCTTAAGGTGGCGATATAGTTTACTGTTTTTTGTAGATACCGCAATTCTGCTTCTGACGTCAGTACACGTATAGATGTACCCTGGGAGGAACGAATCGAGGCATAAGACTAAGTGGAAATTGAAATTGTATTAAACAGCGGTATGGTGAGGCTTGGCAGGACGATTATTGCTGTAATTTCAGATGTTCTTTAGTCTTTAATGGTTATCGATTTTTATTATACCAATGTCGCTGTTATTTTCTCGGAAATTATTTGTATAAACAAGTCCCAAGGTGATTGGTGTTCTTTGTTGAATTATGTATACTGCCTTCGGCTTCATTATCAATTTACATTTTTAAGGCACTTGTTTTATAAAATAAATTTTATTTCCCAAATTCAAATCGAATAATGATTTAATTATTAAATAAAACTAATTATTAATAAGTAGTTTCAATACGTAGTTTAAAACAAAGTGTGATTTATTTCATAATTATGATTTAATTATTAAATAGACATATTTTATCAACATTTTGAGTGTGTCCAGATCAATACTGGATTTTATCAATGATGGGAGTGCCCTCAGTTACAAATTAATATATCAAGAGAGTTTAAAGCATGGATAAAAATATACTTGGACGTTTACAGGGCTTATGATCTGACGCTGACTGGGTTAAGTGCTCACGATATTCCCCATTCTGCCTACCATAAATCTAAATCTAAATATTATCTGCTAATTTTCTAAACTTGTATGAATATGTTCCTCGAAGTGCGTGACGCATTACTTTTGACATCTGCTTTTCAATTTTCTCGTTTCTGTTAAGATATCCAAACCTAAATTACACCATGAATGCTCTACTGCATTAGTGCTGTTAGGACATGGGTCCTGATTTGTTTAAAATAACTGATAATAATACCAGTTTATAGTAGATACTATGCACAAGATTTCTCTTGTACATATTTCCAACAATAGCGATCTCGAATGACTAAGTCCATCCATTTGTCGCCTATTCAGCTCACCTGGTTTCAGGCTGCAACCAAAGATAGGTACGTAACTTTTCATCCAATATCTTCTCTCTTTATGTTACCTGGTGCTATCTGGTGGTTTTCAGATATGGCTAGAATAGAATATTGTGCATAGTGAGAATATTATTTAAAAATTAACAATGATAAAAATAGCAATACTTGTGTTCCTATGATCAGTAATTTTTGTGTGGTTTCTTTCAAATCGTCGTAAATAACTTGTTTTGAAAATAGGAAACTAATTGTGGTAGGGTGGTCCGCCTCGTAGCATAGTGGTAGCGCATTTGGCTACCGCGCCTGAGGTCGCGGGTTCGATTCCCATAGGTCAACGTATGTCCCGTAGGTCCCGTATGTCAACATGAAATATTTATTTACATGAGATTTTCATATTAATATTTCATTTGTGATACCATGGACTAGTACTTAAGCGTAAGACTGATAATCTTGCCTTCATGTAATAAAATGATCAAGATACCCTCCACTTGGTGTAACAATGCAGTGCCCTATGCACCATTGGGTGCGGATAAGGGAAAGTAGTAGTAGTAGTGACTAGGAATTTTATTATAATGTCTGCGACTAACCACTGGATTACAACCCAGTTCACAGATAATTTACAGGGCTTACGATTAGTCATAGGTTAGAAGATGATAAATATTTAAAAATTTATTTATTCATTTTTTTTGTAAAAACTTTCCTGGAATTTATGTATTTTTATTTTATATGGATACATTTTGCATATTTCAATCATGTATATCAATTTATATATTTTTACGTAATTTTTGCAAGCAAATACAAAAATCTTAAATAAAATTATCGATGAAATTCTTAGTTATTTGAATAACAAATAATACCAGTATTTATAACTGTTGTCATGTTTTATTAGTAAACGAACTGTAGGTAAAAGCTTTGAATTATTAGATTACATTTTACGAAACATATTCCCATTTTAGTTCCGCAAGAAGTTAGTTGGAAATACTGCAAGATTATTGAAGCGTTTTAACTTAACTCGGATGCGTTTATTCAACCATACTTAAATCTTACTATAACACATAGCACGCGTTTTAACACTTCTACATAGGAGTGATTAATAATATTTTTAAAGATTTAGTTATTTAGATCTGATATAATCGATAATTTAATCCATGTTTTTGCGAAAAATCCCCTCAAAACTCCGGATTGGAATCTCTAGGTTCGAATCCCACTCCAGCACAACTTGTTTTTTTTGTTGTTTGTTTGTTTGTTTGTTTCCTGTTTTCTGGCACAGTTGTTTCCGACTATTTGAAAACAGCCCCGAAATCAAAATATTTGAGTAGGGTGGATGCTATAGCTATCGGACAGTAAAGAAAAAAAATTACAAAACAAAAAAAAAATATTATGGGAGCTGTATTAACTTTAACTATTTCATTTAAGGTATTTTTTTGAGAGAAATTTAATGGCCTTTTATAAAACCTGATTGAAATCACTAAAAGAGTAATACAAATTTATTTTAAAAAAAATGTACAAAAGCGTGTAATTTACAGTAATTGGACACATTTTCATTTCTCTCTGGCATTAAATATTGACAAATACTGATAGATTCAAGCCTTCCACGTATATTATGTATGGTACAAAGCTTGAAAAGTTCAGAGTTATGAAAGAATTTTTCTTAGTGTCTTGGGCTAACAAGATCATGCTTTTTCAAAAGTTTGAGATTTTAAATAAAACGTCATTTTCATATTTATTTCTGGTAGAAGTAAATTCTTTGAGTAAACTTTGTTTTTGGAAATCTTATTTAGGATGTCCAATTATTAAAGTGTGTTCGTGTTCAATTACTATAGCACCCACCCTATATCATAAGAACTCAAATATTTATATTCCAAAAAAATATTTAATGTTCATTTCGGTAAATGCAATTTTATTTCTTGAAACATAAGCTTTTCAGATGTTATTGAATAGTACAGAACTAATTATAGCTTGCTGTAAGTATGTTATATACTTACGCGAAAGGGTTATTTAAGTTTTATTATACATTTCAATAAGGTGTTATCAACTAATTAAGCAGTCAGCATATTAAAGCTTTAATGAAAATTTATTACTTGGTTTTATTAGCTAGACAAAGTAAGAAAAAATAATTATTTCATGGTTTACTGTTTTACTTGTAAAGTAGGCTTTTCGGGACTTAAACAGAGCAGTGCTTTTGATGTCAGTTAGGTTGTTATACAACTACGTCTACCAGTGTTTTTCTATTAAATAAATCAACTTATGTATGGTAGTGAAGCGTGGTGTTGAAAAAAAAAGGATGAAAGTAGACTGAATACTGTGGAAATGCGATCTCTCAGGCGAATGTCAGGCGATCTCTCAGCAGAACCGGTTGTGGTCGAGTGGTAGATTCGAGGAATTCCGGATTAGAATCTCTGGGTTCGAATCCCACTCCAGCACAACCTGTTTCCTGCTTCTGGCACAGTTATTTCCGACTATTTGAAAGCAGACCGAAATTGAAATATTTGAGTATATATCATAAGAGCTCAAATATTTCTTTTTTATTAAAAAAAAAAAAAAAAAAAAATGTGCGGTTAGACTATGTATGATAGGGGTACAAATAATGTCGAAATTAGAGCAGAGTGCAAGGCTGAGATAAGCATTATCGACAAAATTAAGAAAGGGCTTTTACTTCGTTTGGACGCGTGAAGCGAATGAGTGATGAAAAAATGACTAAAAGAAGTTTAAATGCAAGTGTGCTTAGACGTAGAAGCCGAAAAAAACCGAGAAAGACATGGCATGACCAAGTACGACAAGTACTTGAAAGTGGACATGTAAAAAGTCGGAATAATCGGCGTATGTGCATGAGAAGATGTATGAATGTAGAGGAAGCAAAGGAAGTCTGTCAGGACAGAGTGGGATGGCGTTCTATCCTCTCTGCCTACCCCTACGGGGAAATGACGTGATGGTTAGTTACTTATTAAGTTAACTAGGTATTTATTTGGGAAACAAGCCACAGTGATATTCTTGTAAAAATTCAAATTAATTCTGCGTTAAAAGAAACATCAAAGTATATTATAGGTACCTATGAGTCACCAAAGCTAATAAAATACAACCAATAGTTTATAATCAGGATGAACGATTTATTCAAGTTATTATAACAGTAGATGATATTTAGGGGAAGGGTAAAATAAAAATTTAAAATCAAGAGAAAATTTGGTGAACTACGGGATATGGACCTGACTATGATAACGCCTTTTTCAAACTGAATTGGCGGCCGATGAAAAAAATATTTTTTACTCATAAAAAGTAAAATAAAATAAATCCAATAATATCAAAACTGCCAATAAAAATTCATTGTATATTCAGACCCGAGTTTCTCATATCTCCTATCAGATGCGATAAAATTGGGCGTAAAAATTCTTTAGCTTTGATCCAAAGATTTGGATACGGGATGAAAAAAGCTCTAATAATAGGTTAAAGTCTTATATGGGTTATTACATTAGTGTATAGCCCCGAGAGGAGTGGATTCGTTTAATACAAAACAAGAACTATTAACCTTCTTTACAGTAGACATAGCGTATTAGACACATTGAAAGTTTTGTAATGATTTCATATTTAATATAAAGTACTATTATTAACACAAGTACTAGGTCAATGTGTTGGCATTAATTTTAAAATACTTGTAAAAATCTTATACCTATCTTTCGCTTATGTACAAGTGAATAATTAATTCGCTTTATTTTGAGTGTGTCTTCAGTCTTTGTAGATTTAATTGCTTCCAAGCTGAACGATCTGCCGCCAGTTACTGAGGTCTTACCAAGTCAGGTACACGCCCCGTAGTTCTAACGATAACTGCCTCAAGAGTTATGGACTTACAGGGCACCTGCTAGAAGTCGGATGGATTGTAAAATAGGCAAGCGTCATTAAGGCTCCCAGGATAAATTCGTATTATAATAATACGGCCTTAGCAACCAAATAGCCTTCTATTGTATTTACATGTTTATCTACATAAAGTACATACATGCTGGGAAGTTAAACCTAACGAAAATTAAGTTTATAAACGATAAAACATGCGCCTACTTCATTTCTATAAAATGTTATTACTATTTTTATTATATATTAGTAGTAGACTACTTCACTATAGTCTGCATATTCCATTAGATCAAATTATCGGTCGGGCGTTCAGCCATTTTGCAAGACGATATTTTCTTGAAAAATAAGATGTTTTAATAAAGACTGAGAGTGGAATGGGGGCACTTGAGAGTGTCTCCATCTTGACTTGGTACCAGACAACTCAAGTATCTCTCGCATGAAACAATTCAAGTCCTTTAAACATTCAGTTATTGGATCCACCATACTCATTTTACCTTAAGATTTATTATTTCATGTTTGAGTACCTTTTCTTATGATTCATGTTCGTTTTTACAAAAATTAATGATAATATAATAAAAAATATTTTTTGATCAGTGTACAAACACGAATACAAAAATTTATAACTTTATAATTAATTGCAATATTACGAAACAATTATCCTTGATTTAAGATTTTTTTTGAAATTAGGATAAATATATTCATTGACCTCTTGCGCCTGTTATTTCTTTATTGAAGGGCATCCTTTTATTGATTGATTCAGCAATTACTTTGTTACACTTCATAGTGGAATACCTTCGATGTAATAATAAAAGGATATTACAAGTTATAAGTGTTACTTACCTATCATTTTTAATTTAATTTAAGGACATCTACACGTAAGTCAAGAACAAAAACCATCCGAGAAGAAATTGTAGATAAGAAGGTATAAGTTTTTTTTTTCCGTCCACCTCGTAGCATAGTGGTAGCGCATTTGGCTACCGTGCATGAGGTCGCGGGTTCGATTCCCGTACGGGTCAACATGAAATATTTATTTACATATGCTTTTCATATTAATATTTCATATGCGATACATTGGACTGGTACTGAAGCGTAAGACTGGTCGTCCTACCTTCACCTAATAAAATTATCAATTTATACTGCACGTGGTGTGCCGATGCAGTGTGCACCATTATTAAGTTTTTTTTAAATATGTATCTACACATCTAGAGAGAGATTTTTCATTTTACAAATTTATTAATTTTCAATAATACCTTCTTCTTTTTCTTCCCGTGTCTACGTCACGTAGAGGGACAACGTCTTCTCTGCTTAGAGCATCTTCTTCCGCTGCCTTCAACCTGGCAGGCGGATGTCCAGTGTCCAGTCCGCCCCTCCTATTTTGACCGCGACTTTCCGTACATTATTGCCTCACCCCTCACATCTTGGCCCCTATTTGTCTTTTTCCCCGAGGAAGGTGACAATGCCATTCGTGGGTACCCTAGTAACCCATGTTTATTTATTAAAAATCCTAATGTTTGTAATTATATTTAGGTAAAGTATTTCCTACATCAAATTGACAGAGTGAAATACCTGTCTAATTATGTCAATACACATAACGTAATTGTGAGATATTTTCCTTTCATGTACTCTGGGCGAGCTTGAGTGAGCATGGAATATGCATCCCGCCCACGACGAGTGCACTCATTGCACTATAACACAATAATTCAACCCACTATGCGAGTGCTGAGTAGTCTGTCTATTGTTGCATAAACCCACTACCGTCTTTTCAAATCAGTCTATTAGTGATGCGAATAACCGGTTATAGAAGAAACCGAATATTAATTTATTATGGAAATAAATGTTTTTTATACAGGTTATTATTTATTTACGCCCTGAGGGAAATTACTCGTATAAACGAAAGGAGAGATTCAAATAACCAAGCTACTAATTTTTTTAACAATTAAATCATATAAGCACAAAAAAAAAGATGAATAAAATTTTAAAAATGGTGTTTTATTATTTTAAAACGAGTTGTGGTTTTTTGGATTCGAGCCCGCGTATGTGTGAAAAGGCATCAGTTCAGTAGGTATTACACCTAGCGCAGTGTATCAATAATTATTATAATTTTTTGTGCTTTTATTGATATCTCAACAGAGCAGAGGAACAGAATTTCTGGAGGGAATATGAATATCTAGGCATTTACAGGGCGTATGACTTGTCACTTTATGTATTTATGTATTTGCTACAACATTCTGCATTCTGTCTAGTATCTGATATCTTGTTTTAATACAATAGTGTGCCAATTAAGTGCACTATGCACCACTGGGCGGTGATAAGGTATATCTTATGATGATGATGAAATATAATATGAAAATAATAAAATGTGTATTACCTAAAACTTTTGACATCGATGCTTATTTTTTATGCTAATTAATTTTGAAGTTTGATATCGACGCTCTTATATATTTTTTAAACTTGAAAATTTTAATTCCTCATCCAACGAAATAGTACCTAAGCACACTGAGAAAAATGAATTAATTGCGATTGAAATACCTATTCGCAAGTTTAGCTAAATCAATCGAAGTAAACCGAATTAGGTATTTGGTGTAGACATTTTTTATAAGGATTAATTGCCGACGCCGACTGATTTGTCTATCAACTACGAATTATTAATAAATATCAGTGTTACTTGCAAGCAATTCTGGTAACAGAGTATTTAATTAAACAAAATTCATTTTGAAGTGTTACAAAGGAAATGACAATTCAATACATAATAAAACAACCACGTATTTTCTACTTAAGGCCCCTTACGGGGTCCCCCATACATTCATGTACGTCAGGGCAAAATTCCCTTGTACTTCATGGTTCATTAAATAAAAATGAAAAAAATATGACGTAATTATTAATTCTTTTTTCTAGTGAATTATCGGACTAAATTTTTATTTAAATATTTCGTTGAATCACAATTAATTTAAAGAAACCCCCTGTTTTTAATAACATTTGATGCATAACACAAAAACAGTACATATAAGATTTTTTAAAAAAAAGATTTTTGATTATTTATTAAATTCCGTAGATTTTACTATATTAAATTTGAAAAAGATCATCTTGTATTTTTTGTATACCTACGCGATGCAAATAATAATTAAACCAAACGGCGCGACGTTCGATCGGATTTTGGTCGTGTTTTAACGAGCGCTCATCCGGGCGCTTACTACATTTTACAATTAACAAAGGGTGGACCTAGTAGCCCATTAATTTTTTTTTTTTAAAAATGATTAAGCGGTTTAAAAAAAAAACTATGACGCATTCCACGTATCATTTTTCTCCGTGCATCCAAGTTTTTACACATCTGCTTCTTGCGATGTTATGATGTGAATATTACCAACTTATATTACGATGTAAAATTGTTTCGTAAAATTACACCCGTCTGAAATATTTTCAGTTACGTTGGTATGTAAAAACATGGAATTATCTTTAATGGTATCACCCTATATACTTTTCATCGATACTTCATCACAATACTTATGTTGGTACTATAAAAATAAATATTCATGAATAGGTACCTTTATTAATTTATTATAATTTATTATTTCAAACTTTTTATAAGGAACTAGTTAACATGGCAGATATTATTACAAGAATCCTAGGAAACAATACCTTCTAACTAAATGTTGAACAAAACATGTTAGAATATAGTTAGATATAAAAGTGTGTTTCTCTTTGAACAAATTCTTATTTTAATAACCTTCTTCTAGTTTGCATCACTCTTATTTTATATACATGGAGTAACTAAACTTGTAATACAACCCCGAAAACTAGTGAAACTATATCATATTTGGAGTCAAATGTGTAATATAAATTTTGAATCTGAGCATAAAAGAAGTACCTATCGCAGATTTACGTAAAATCCCGCAAATTCTTACTAAAATGCGTTTTTTTTGTTTTGTTTTCTTTATGGATAGTATTAATTTGACCAAAATAAATTATATTACAACATTTTGGGTGTGTTCAAATACTTGTACTCAAATCTGGGTTTATCCCATGACGGGAGTAGGTATATATTACATTTTTATATCTTTACAGAGATTAGAAATAGACTTTTTTTTTTCAAATTTGGAAATATGGATATTCAAGCGTTTACAGGGGTTATGACCTGTCGTTTGCTGGTTTAAGTGGCCACTTGGGGAATGTTGTAGAATGTAGTAGTATTCTTAACAAGTTGATTACTTTTAACTTTCGACTAGTTATTTATACACCTAAAGATATTATAAGATTGATTGACCCTTTTTTAAAAAGAGTCTTCGCTTAGTTCAGAATAATAAAATATTCTAGAGATAAAACTTGCAGTTATTCGACTTCTATGCGTATTTATATCTAGGTCCCAGCTTATATTGATTTTATGACCATGATTTTCAGTCTAAGATTCTTTGGAAATTGATCGAATAGCCATGGGAAAGTATTTAACGTTGACAGAATTGCATCTAAGTAGGCGCCATTAGGTAAATGCATATTACATCTTACGACTCGATGCAACGTTTCCTGCAATCATACTGCTATTCTAAGGGACATTATTTACCCATCATCGGTATCCGTCAATCATTACATAAACATTAAATAATTATTATAATCTAAGCAAAATGTAGCATGAATATACATTTAGAAAATATTATGCACAAAATTGGGTTGTTTATTTGTATAATTTATTAAATTTCTTTGGTTATCAATGTTTTTTGGGAAAATATTTATTTTACAAAAACTGTACCATAAGTAATTATGTGTGCAGGGCAGGTATTTAAACATTGAGAATAAAAAATAAAAATATTAGCAGCATAAAAAAGGCAGTGAAAACATACAGTGACAGATTCGAAATAATTGTACCTAGGTCATTTAACTAACTTACTAACCATCACGCTATTTCTCCGAAAGGGTAGGCGGAGAGGATGGAACACCACACCACTTTGTCCTGTCACACTTCCCTTGCTTCCTCCACATTCATACATCTTCTCATGCACGCACGTCGATTATTCCGACTTTTCACATTACCATTTTCAAGTATTAAACGCTAACAGTAATAAAAGTACTCCTTTCCTAATATATTTGTATGCATTTTTTTTTTATTTTATTTTTATTTTTTTTTTATTTTTTTTTTTTTTAAGAAAAAAGAAACATTTTTTCTTAAGATATACTCAAATATTTCTTTTTCGTGCTGCTTTCAAATAGTCGGAAATAACTGTGTCAGAAAGCAGGAGGAAACAAGTTGTGCTGGAGTGGGATTCGAACCTAGAGATTCTAATCCGGAATCCCCGAATCTACCACTAGACCACAACCCGGTTCAAAACAAGTATGTTCATTACAAGCATGTTTTCACATTTATTATTTAACTCTAGATAGCTATCACAAGAGTGTCAAAATGTAATACTGCTTCGCATAGGTAAATTGAATATTTACCTACGTTTATTATAAAATTGCATCGATTTCTTCATAATAAAAAAATCTATGTTTTATTTCTGAATTTTGTCTTTACGTTATAATACCCAATATTAAATACACTTTGTCCGCCTCGTGGCATAGCGGTAGCACGTTTGGCTGCCATGCATGAGGTCGCGGGTTCGACTCCTGTTGGGGGTTAATGTGAAATATTTATTTGAAGATTTTCACATAAAAATATTTTATTATATATGTGATACCTTGGACTGGCGCTTAAGCGTGAGACTGATCATCTTGCCTTTGTGTTACAAATATGATCAAGATTCACAGCAAATTGTAGCTTTAGAGCCAATGGTAGGTACAAGGTATCACATATGAAATATTTTCATGTGAAAATCACATTCCTTCTTTTTTAAGGATGGCTTAATTATTTAAAAAAATGTATGCTTGACTTTTGTGAATATTAGAGATAATTTGTAATAGTAATACGCTTTAAACAATAGACTACGGTATATTAACTAATTTATTGCTTATTGTTTTTACAGACTTTATGTTCGTATTTAATTTATTCTGTCAAAGGTTGTTGACGTACATGATTCATTGTAAAATATTTATATACCTGTATAACGTTCGTGGTAAGAACCAAATATATAATACTATATTCATACAGAAATAGTCAACTTACATTGAAATTGGTGCAACGTTAATAATCATGGATATATTTTTTTTTCAAAAACAGTTTAAAAATTAATATTAAGAGAGCCTTCTAAAAACGATTATGTCGTAATACGGTGATTACATTATTGAGAAATAAGTCGTTGTAAATAATCGCATTGACCTATTCGTTTTGCTTTGAATTTATCTTATTTTCTACAGACAAATCAGTTTGATTTCCTCTCCCTATGTAGAGCATACGGATTTCATAAAATTGCCTCCAAGATAAGTGATCGGCCGCCAATTTCTATGCGTCCTCCCAAGGCGGGTCCACAAAGATACGCTTCTGGAAAATGCATGGTTTCATTAGTGTTTACACCACAAATTTTCGCTCTAAGATAATCCGAAACGATTTTACATTTCTTGTCAAAAAATAAGCTTAATATTAGTTAACCAGGAGAGCTCAATCACAGATAACTATCGACGTAGTTAAAAAACGTGCTAACCACGTGCTAACGCTTACCATTTGACCCATCATAATGAACATACGTACATACCACGTTCGCGTGGCCGAGCACCATACATAGATATCGCGGCTAAACGTCAAACGTCAAATCACGAAAGTCAACGCGCGTGTCGGATTGTTTATTATGTCGACTGCTTTTCTCAATATTTGGCTTGCCGAACGCCTGCTAAATGCAATACGGCACTCGAGAAAGATTGAATGAAGATATGTGCGAAGAAGATATATCTCGGGAATGGCTCGCGACTTGATGCGCTCGTTTAATAATCCCCGATCGATAACTTTTAACGCGTGTTCCATTGTAATCGCGAAAACGTAAAAATCCATTGGTAAAAAAATCGTTATCACGTCGATAGTGATCTGTGATCGAGCAACAGATAAAAAATAAAAAAATCGCCCTGTTAATTTATATACTTTCAAAAATCGCTCCATAAAAACTTCAGCTGTGTTGAGGTTTTAGTTAATTTATTCATCCCATAGCCGCTCGCTATGCGGATCAAATGGATCTCAAAACTAAAAGCTCGACAATTCTGTCGTAATTACAAATATGTAAATAGCACTCAATGTCATTATACCGGCGTTTATTTCCTTACCAAGCTTCTTGGACACCATGTTTTTTTCTCAGTATTTTCTCTTCGCGTGTGAAGCCCATTTTCGTGACGGGCCAACTACATGGAAATGCATCGGTACATACATTAACATATTAAATGTGTGGCGAGTACCACGCGGCGTGGTCGGTCTGTTAGTTAGTAGTCAATGTCGATAGTGAAGGAGCTAACGCGAGGGGGCGCGGGGAAGGGCGGGACACTCCCAACCAATGGTCACTCGCCAAAGTCCCGCCCTCTTCATTTGAATTAAGAATAGAATGAAGGAATTCGAATTTGAATGAAGAATAGAACATAATTTAAATTCGGATTCATAAAGACGGAATGCGCCGTGAAGTTAGTGGCCAAACAAAGTTAATGGTGCGTGGTCTTTACACTAGGCACATAGATATTTATGTATGTTTTTTTTTTACTATTATGTCATTATTTACACTTCAGCGTCATCGTCATGATAGTTAGTATTCTTACAGCGTACACATTACCTAGTATTATATATACGAGGTATTATATTATTTATAAAAAGATCTATAAAATTATTCTCGTAAGCGTCTAGTAAATAGTTTTACAATATAATTGATACATTACGGCAAAAAGTGACACGAAAAAAAATAGAATTCCGAATAATTGTTACTAATAGGTACTATCACTTTTTCTGTGTATGTTTTATAACATCGGAATGAAATTTCATTATTTTTAATTCATCTTTTATCCGATATCCATATTGAAATAAAACAGATTTGTAAATACAAAATGAGAGCGTTTTCACAGTAGGCGAATAGTTTCCGTAGTGATACGTAAACAAAGGTAAATTTACAGTAGAAGCTTTTCTGATTATAATTCGCATTTCCCGTCAACATTGCATTTTTCCTTTCCATCCTCAATCCCGAAATCTTCGAACATATACGAAAGTTCCTTTTTGAGAAAGCTATAAATATTAAAACTTATTTTTATATCTTACCGTCTTTATAATTCTATGTCATTGTGGTTGGTTTTTTTAATGTTTTTAATACTCAAATTATTTGGCAAGTATTATCATTCTTAGAATATTTCGCCTAATATAAAAAAGTGTCCTATTAATTATAGCAAAATAAATCAAAAGGTATTTCTATATACCTACTTATTGACTGACTTTAAGTAGTTTACACACCACATTTTTTTTAAAATAAAAATTATTTAATCAATTTTTAAAACAATTTTATTGAAAACGTTCCTTAAAAGCTGATACCTACCTAAATTGACGTAAAATAACATGCTTCTTAAAACTATTAAACCACAAAAAGTAATATGCCTTCTGTTTTCATTATGTAGTTACCAACTGAAAAATATACATACATATTATGAAATAAAAAATTCAGCTATTTTAGGAGTAGATATAAAAATAGTAAATTTTTCTAAAACACACTTCTAAAACAGCTTCTTAAAAGTCAAATCATTATTACATACACACATTTTGATTACTTCTATTTATTGCGTACCTACATACCTATTTGTACCTTTACAATAATATTTATGCATAAATTTCATGCATTTAGTTGCCTGATTAACAAACCAATCTTCCAGATAACTATCAAGGCCCAGTCAGTATAGCCACTTCAGAAGCTATACCTCTCTTGATACTGTTTTTTCTATATACTCCTCGTTGTCTATGACTAATTTGGAACATTAATGAGATTCATGGTTAGTTTGCATGATCGTATTACTCGCTCTATGGTACCTAAATCATGCCAAGATTCTCACAGCAATCTGATAAATACAAACATATGAAATTCGTGTGCCTCTTTGTATGTTGTTTGCGTGTAAAGGGAAATTAATTATTTTATTTGGAATAATATTTTCGTTTAAAACCGTAAAAAAATAAAGCTCCGTTTTCTAAAAGCTCTTTTCATAGAACACAATATGCACATGCAATGTTCATTTTATCAGAAAATGTGAGAAATAAAATTTATTACTAAACTTGTCAAATTAATCATTATATCAGTTTCTTCGAAGCTCAGGGAAAAGTTCTTTATATTTAAATAAGATGAATCTAAACTAAATCACTCCTTTCCTATTGAAATTTCCAGGAAATCATGATTATTATTTGATCCGTATTTTGTAAATCTACATATTATGTAGTCGTAACGACTTAATTAAGTTTGACGTAATATGAAAACGTTATGACAATGTTTAAAAATGTTTTAATTACGCTCAATCTACCAACTATACCAGAAATACCTATCAACTTTATTCTTCAACTGCTAACAAACACAACGTGTTCAGTTCTTTGCCCCGTGTTTCTTGACTTAAACGAAGGCATCTCCCAATAATAATTACTCTCTTTGTTAAATGAAACAAAAAGAATATTCAGATCTAAAGCACTTAACATTTAAAGAGTCTTTGAATAGAATAGATACATAAGAACACGATTGAAAATTATTCACGCATTACTTTCAGAGTCGATCAAAGTCCTGCCAGTTTTTAATCTGTCTGGCAATCATCATCCATCGGCCAATATTAATTGATATTTCCAACAATAGGAGTAGTAGTCTCAGGTGATCACTTTTTATGGCATCGGGAATGAATAAGACAAATATCTCAGCGGAGTCGAGCAAATAGAAGCCGCGTGGTGCTAGTTCTAGTGATTGAGAGCTGCTACTCTGGCAATAAACCAATGAAAAGGCTTGTCTGTCAGTTAATTCTGGCCAATCAACACGCCGCGGCCGCATGGTTACAGCAGCGTCAATACAAGAAAAGACTTTTGGGTGGGGGACCCGGGCCCCGAAAAAGGGGTGATCGTTTTTAAATTTTGATTGAACAAAGAAATCAAAAAACCCCCTTTGACCCTCCCCCCACTCCGTTGGAAGGTATTTTTTTGGTTTTTCCCATAGGTTTTAAATTTGGGAAA
>JAGVSP010003915.1:0-37181 GCA_022494985.1 Micrasema minimum
AAAACTAGAAAAAAGTTAAGCCGGCAAAAAATACGTCAGAAAAACAGTTTCTGTTTTCCTCTTGCTAGACAGATTTTTTAGGAAGTCGGATAAATATAATGTATAAAATGTCAATCAATAGATACCTATGTTAATAAATAATAATTGATGTAAGCCCGTCATGCCTTTAACCCAGAATTAGTCCACAAATATTTTTTTACACATTCAAAATGTTAATCAATCATCAATCATACGCTTCAGTACCAGTCCAAGATATACCTAACACATAAAATATTCATGTGAAATTCACATGTAAATAAATATGATGCATAAATTCGTAATAATTTAATATAACATAATGTTCTCATTACGTAAAATTTTATATAATAACACATTTACTACTACAGTGAAAGCACCACCCTTTCCTTAGACTGTTTTAAAGACTATTGAGTCTTTTTTCAGTCCAGCACAACTCTACCGATTTTTTAAAGCTAATCCGCGAAATTTAATAGATTCAGTTTTAACCGAAAAAGCGGAAGAAAAGAAGGTTAAATACGCGACCAAATGCTTTCATTGCCCCTATCACTGTCTCGGCTCTAAGATTGTCATAAACACATTCACCCCAACCTGCTCAAGGAGCTGGCCCAAATTTACAGTGATAGGGATATTAGTAATTCTACCCCTTTTTTAGTAGTTAGTTACAACCACCGCCCAACCGCATTTACTACTGAATTTAATCGAGTGTGTTCTTTTCTTTAGGAAGAAATGAAAATCTTCGTAGCCCTTTTAGCTCTAGTAGCAACGGTCGCTGCAGCCGGCTTCGTTGACTTCAACACAAATGAGAAAATTGGTAAAATAACAATATATTTTTTTGTCGATTTTGGTTTTCCTCATCATCATCATTATCATCATACCATATCCGCTCCCTATGTGGAGCAGATGGATTCCACAAACTGCCTCCAAGCCAAGCGATCGGCCGCAAGTTCCCGTACATCCACCCAAGTCAGCCCTGCGATTCTACTAAGGTTTAAGACATTTTAGCGATTCCCTGTTACTCAATTGTCACACTGTCAAAAATCGGAATCGGATTTTTGGCTTCAAAGTAGAGTAGAATCTTGGTAGAATCTCTCAAGGTCTATGCATTCCACAAGACATAAAAGATCAACATTTTTGGAGAAGCAAATTCGTCGAATAAGTAAGGTTAGAGATAAACGATTTGACAGCGATTTGACAGTTCGGCGAGAAATGGGCGTCTAGTGACGTTTGGGTTTACGACCGGATTCGCAGCCCTGGTCTATCCATGCCCATGGTATCTACTGTCATGCCTCTCGAAATTAACAATGCTTGCCTATTTTACAAGGCATCAGGCTCTCCGTGTCCTGGAATTCCACTGTTGATAATCCGCATGGGCAGTTTGCGTCAGATAAGGTACGTGGAACTGACTTGGGAGGATGCGTCATGCGTGGAACTGTGTAGTGTAAGTACCGAATGTAAGAAAACGGGTATTAAAAATGCATGAAAAAAAGTTTTAACTAAGAAAAATAAATTTCTGTATTTTAATCTCGTGATTATAATATTATGCTTCAAAAGCGTCGAATCTTTTATTTATTTTCTGCGTCACTAAAAACAAGTACCTACCTAAAACGTAATTAATATCAATAACAACAACAAGTCTTTTTAAAATACTATTTAAATTGAAATACATTGATTAGATATTATCATTTCTGATAACCTTTTTACAATCAATACTCACCATCTTGAGCAATCGATTTATCCAGTAAATAATTATTTTTTAAAAAGTGGCTTTGTAAAAACCAACTGAAATTTTCACAAAAATGTAACTAGGTATGTACTTATGTATTTATTGCATGGCCTACTAAATGAAATCGTTCAACGAAATCATGTTATAATAATAGCGACAGATTTCAGAACGTATCTTTTACTTGGAATATTAAACGAGGCAAGACTGTCTTCCCATGTCTTACTATACGCAGAGTGTGAGGTCTCGTTTACATGTGTAATATATTAATATGTAAGCGGATTGGGTAATCTTTAGTCAACAATTTGTAGAGAAAAAAAAACACTAAACAAAAAAAATATTATGCATTTTTGTCCAAGTTTATTAGAGTTGGTTAGCAAAACATAAAATAACTTGCAGAATAATATGCGATTTCAAATTTTTTCACCGGGATATGATTATTACAATCAAAATTATTTTTATATTATTTTATTAATTCATTTTATCTTATTTGTTTTTGTTTTTCTTTAATTTATTCCTACATTTTTATTTTCTGTTTTATTTTTTTTTACCTGTTGTATAATTTTTTTTTTAGCTCTACTTTTTACTTAACGCATTTACTTTTTCTATGCTGTATCAACGTTGATGCGAAAATAAATAATTATAATAATATTTTTTATTAAGCATTATCGACCAAATTAAGAAAGGTCTTTTACGATGGTTTGGTCATGTGGAGCGAATGAGTGATGAAAGAACGGCTAAAAGAAGTTTAAATGCAAGTGTGCCTGGATGTAGAAGCCGCGGAAGGCCGAGAAAGACATGGCATGACCAAGTACGTCAAGAACTTGAAAGTGGGTCATGTGAAAAGTCGGAATAATCGGCGTATGTGCATGAGAAGATGTATGAATGTAGAGGAAGCAAAGGAAGTATGTCAGGACAGAGTGGTATGGCGTTCTATCCTCTCTGCTACCCCTACGGGGAAATGGCGCGATGTTTAGTTAGTTAGTTATCATTTTTATCATCAAAATTATCGTTAAAGATTGCCAATATATTATAGAGGAAAAGACATTTTTTCCTATGCTTTGTTGACGCCGTGCTAAAGTAAGGAACGACGAAATTAATGAAAATTTCTCCTTCCAAACATTTGTTTAAATGTTTTTTCTTTCACATATAAATATCTCATATATGATGATACCATGTACTGGCGCTGAAGCTTGACTGATCATCTTTCTTTCATTTGTGTCTCTCTGATTTCTCTCCTCAGATGAAGAAGTCCTCGCCCGATACATCCCAAGCCACCTGACCATCAGGTACGGCCCCAGCGACCTGCTGTCCCTAGACGAGGGGAAGAATGCTGTGGACGACAAGATCATAGCCCTGCTGGAGAAGGCGAGGGAGAGCTTCGAAGTCGGATTCCCCGACCTCGGGGTACCACCACTGGAGCCACTCAATATCACCGGATATCACACGCATCTGCACGACCCGCTTGTCGTAGAGTAAGTGAATACTTCCTTTCTTTCTTCTTTCCATTATCCGCAGATCCGCACCTATAAGGGCGTTTGCGCACTACACGGAATTTTGTTTGTTTGTTTGTTTGTACATTTTTATTTAGCTATGAAAAAATTCTTACAGCTAATATTTTTACATAAATATTTATTATTACATTAGTATTTTTACTAAGGTTGCTTCTGAATTCATTTATTTATAAATTGTTTTTAATTCTGGTGTTATACTCATGGATGTTGCGGTTAAACTAAACCTTCGTCATAAATACCTCCATATTTTCAAGTATTTGTCCAATGCGGTTATTGAAAACTACATTTTTACAAAATAAAATACCAAATTTTCACTTATGTAATTTTCAATGCAAAAATTATAATAAACCTATGCAATGGGCACTTCTAATACCTATGTACCTCTTTATTTCATGAGCAGTGTTGACGTTGATTTTACCAACATTTCCATCGCCGGATTAAAGCAGTTTATAATTGAAATATCAACTTCAAAGTTGTTGGTCTCACAGCAGATTTTGAGTTCAGTCTTCCAATATTGGTAGTGAATTGTAAGTTACTTCTAAAAATACAAACCTATCTGCTAAAATGGATGTGAAACTTGTATAAACGCATTTATCTTGATTTCAAAATTTAAAACGATACTTACTATATCTCTTCCAAGGTTTATTTTACTTTTGACACATGGGCGCCTATAAAGTTCTGTAATTATTGACAGGCAAACTATAGACCGAAAAATCCAATACTTCAATGGTTTTTTCTTTTACGATAGTGAAACCATGTTCTTTAGCTCCGATATTTATCGATATCGATGTTTATTGAGCCTACTTATGCAATGAGGATTATTCAAGTTGATGTTTTCCATGAAAAATATAAAATGTGATTTAAATTAAAACCTATTTGTTTTTTTTCTTTGTTTGTTGCGACACAGAATTTTCTCAATTTTACATTACGACAATAAAATAGTCCTATGCACATTTGGGTTTTCTGTAGCTCCTGCACCCGATGACAAACTCCAATTAAGGAGTTTATCGGGACTGTATTTAAAGTTTCTTTTGTAAAGAAATTAAGTATTTTTTGTAATATTTTTTATTGAATAAAGACCGTTAAAAAAAAAGTTTTACGTCAGCGCTTTTGTAATACAAACTCGACTGGGAAAAACGTCTGGGTATGTTTACAAAACTACAAACCCATGTTGAGCAAAAAAAAAAATATAAATGTGTTAAATTGATTAAAACTTCATAAATAAAGTCGATTTTTATGAGAAATCGATTCGGTAACGCATTAGGACTAGGACATCCCTAATCAATACATAATCGAGCTGTCAAAAGTAAAATAAACGCTTGGAATTGGTATAGTTATTTCATAATAAAATTAAAACTATTCTATGTTCGAAGATTTTTACTGCCTCCGGGATACAAGTAATGCTTTTCTTCAGTGTTGAAAATACAAACACGGCATAATAACCCAGAAAAGCAGTATCTGTATAAAAATTATAACTACTACTATTACTACTAATTTCTCTTATCCGCACCAATGGTGCATAGGGCACTGCATTGGTACACCAATTGCAATGGTCTTTTAAATAAAGCATCTGCATAATTTTTAAACGGTGCCTACTATTCAAAATTTAAAACCGTATATATATTTGTAATACTATTATAATGTGCATTTTATACGGGACCGAAAATCGTACAGTTTCATATTCAAAAAACAGTACAGTCTGTCAAAAGACACTCTAAATATACAGCTTGATCGTAAGTTATTATTGTATGTTTGCACACAGGAAATTGTTAATCTAGCTAATAATGTAAATATGTTATCTGTTTTTTACGTTTTTAAAAGAACTATGAAACATGAACTATTTCAATATTTCATACAGTTTTTGTTTTATACGGGACCATTTGCAAACTGCACAAGAAACTGTACAGTTTTCTGTCATTCGATATTTGTCACGTAATTTAAATATTATTATAAAATTATTTATATTTTCAGCTAAATACGAAATCATTGGAAAGGTATCAGTTAATAACGTACATCATGGTGGAGATGCACAGTAAGTCAACTTTTTAAACATTTTCACACAATTTATGCGTGTTTATATATATTATATCGTCTTTTGAAATATATTTTTTAGTGCCGAGTTGAAGCAAATACATTTTGGTGGAAAAGCCACCATGGGTACCAATGATGGATATCTTTATATCAAGGCCCTAATTATCGACATAAGCTTCAAAGACTTTAAGGTAATTTTATTTAATTATTGTAATTTACTGTAGAAGTTTAGAAGTCGCTTTCTCCACAATTAATACATATAAGATGGATAGAGCTGTATTATGGCGTTTTATATTTCCCTACACCTATGGTGATATTATTGCGCGGTTGCGTGAGTTAGTTATTCGTATGCCTGTTATTATTATTAAAATAATATATCATTTACTAGTAGCTTAGCAGCGCTGATTTAAAAAAAAAAGATAAATGCCTTTTATAAATTGCAGCGAAATAAGTTTATCCAAATTAATATCAAAATTTAATAATATTTAATAATTTAATAAGTGGTGCAGCTAAAGCGCGATTTTTGACGACTTTCATTTGACAACAAGAGAGCTGTTGCGTGCTAGAATTTTAAGTATGAATGAGGCGAGAGAAGGAGGGCATGAACGAAAGAATCAGCTCCCAGGCGATGCCAGGAGACCCACGCCAGTCAATTCAGTAGAAAATTGCCCCTACCTAGGGTATTATGGGTATATTATTCACTTCAAAATAACTTCACAAAAAACACAAAACACAAAACAGATCACAAGATTTCAATAAAGACTCAATTACACAATGGATGAAGGTTTTACAGAGTTTATTTCAAATGCGGGTGCGATTATAAAATGCGTTTAGATTAAGATAAGTGAGTTTGCGGATGCGATTTGTTGCAATTTTTAGACTACCCGCGAAGTGCCATAGACATTTTGGGTTTTTGGATAGAGGACGGCATAGACAAAGGAACATAGGAGTGGAATCAAGGATTTACTGGGGCTACTTGTTCCAATAATGACTAGCACAAATCATCCTTATATAAGATTATGAGATTTAAAACGTTCAGAAGCAAAATGGATATATATTTAAACTTATTTTATTTTATGCCAGTAACAAAGTTAAAATAATTCTGAAAAATACACCAAACTGCGGCTAAAAACTCCAAAATGCGTATTTTGAAAATAAATGTGGCTTTTAGATACAGATTTACTGTATTACAAAGAATATGGAATTATGTGTTCCCAATTCCCAATTCACTTTTTGCTGTATGGAGTTTGAAACAGATAATATTATTATGTACAACAATTAATTGAAAGTGGTCATGTGAGAAAAGTCGGAATAATCGGCGTACGTGCATGAGAAGATGAATATGGCGGAGGGCAAGGGAAGTGTGTAAGGACACAGAGTGGGTGTGGCGTTCTTTCCTTTTTACCTAAAATGGCGTGATGGTTTAGTTAGTATTGGAATGTATTTTCTGCCTCATACAACGTTTTCTATGGGGCAATCCACTTTTCATGTTTCATTCCTCAACAGAGACTAATAAATAAAAGAAGTTACAAGGATTTCTGCTGAATTAATTTTTACCCGCTGATTTTTGTCCAGGTGTCTCTAAGTGGAATCCTCGGCGACGGACTTATCAACTCCCTCTTCAACTGGGTTCTGACCAACATCAGCAATGACGTCATCGCCGGCCAGAAGGATGAGCTGCTTCTGAAGGCTGCGGAGGTCATTGTCGAAGTACTCAACGAACTTCTCAAGGACGTCAAACTCACTGACGTCATCGGCTGAAAATTAAATACTATCTTGTGCCTACAGCTAATAAATAAAAACATATTTATGTTCTAAAAGAATATTATTATTTTTACACATAGAGAATTTAACACCTAGAGAATTATTACTACTATTTACTTCCTACTTTCCCTCACTTACACCCGATGGCACATAGGGCACTGCATTGGTCCACCAAGTGCAGCCATTGATCATAAATTTGTTACACGAAGGTAAGATGATCAGTCCTACACCTCAGCGCCAGTCTGAGGTATCACATAATATGAAATATATTAATGTTAACATCACAATAAAATAAATTCTTCGTATTGACCCCTGTCGGAAATCGATTATACGTCGGGTCGAGCACACAATGTAATGCTCGGGACTCGTCGAATTCTCAAATATAATATATTTTTTATGAGTATACAAAATTACTGCAATTTTCTTGGATATTTTACGAATTTAGGTACGATTTGCCTACACTAATTTACTAATAGGTGCAACACTGGCGCTGCAACTAATCTGTCAGTGACAGCTGACAGCAAGACGCAAGATGTGCGTTTATCTATGGATGTCCGGTTATCACAGCTCCAAGCTTCAATCTATCTAAAAATAAACTGTAGTATTCCATTGGGCGCGTAATTTAAGTATATTATAAATCTGCAATAAAAAAACGAATTAAAGTAGTTTATTTGAAAAAATGTTCGCGCATGTTGCTGTGTAAAAATTATCTGTTGTGAAATTGTTGTTTATCATTGACATTATGACTCATAAATGAGATCGTTTGAGCTCACGTACAATAATTAATTGTTGCATTGTTTATTTTTTGTAAGGACATGTGGGTGGCAATAAAATATGGCATTTGCTCAAGCCAATAATAGTTTCAGTTTCTAATATTTCGATCTGCTAAAGTGTGAAATTTGTCTATCCTGTGGAAAATAACATGAGTGGAATATTACAAAATGTCCCGAATGTGTAAGTAATTAGTTATTTTCATTCTTATAATAGAAATACTTAATTACCCTAATATTTATATTTCCATGTAACTTTTTAATACTCGGAAGAGTAGGAAACTAGTTTTAGAGAAGAATGTTTTTATTAACAATGTAGATCTATGAATTAAATGCTTAGTATAATATGTAATAATATTTTTTATTCAAATTAAGTTCTTAGTGGAATCTAGTGTACTGCGCACTTTATATAGGACTGAAAACTCTACAGTTTCTTTTGCAGTTTCTTGTTCAGAAAACTGTTCAGTCCGTCAAAAGACAATATGCATATTTTTAAAGCGCGATCGTAAGCTATTATTGTATTTTTGCACACAGGAAATTGTTAATGTAGCTAATAATGTAAATATGTTATTTGTTTTTTACGTTTTTATAAGGAGTCAATATATCAATATCTACTTAAACGTTTACCTAAAAAACATTAAATGTCAGGTCAGCCAAACGTCACGATGACCATTCAATATTCCATACAGTTTTCTTTCTCTTTATTTGTTAAATAAACTTGTTAATTTTGTTGTTTTTTTCTAGATAAGGGTCTAGTGGACAAGTTTCGAGGGAGCCGCACCACCAACCATGACCACTCCAATCTCCTGCCCAAGATGGCGGGAAAGATCTCAGTGGATGACAAGATCATCGCACTGCTGGAAAACTCGCGTAAGAACTTCGAGTCAGGATTCCCCGAGCTGGGAATCCCTCCACTTGAACCGCTGAGCCTCGACAACTTTCACACCCACGTCTATCAGAAAGGTATCATCAAGTGAGTTGTTTAATTCAGTGTTTGTAGCAATCTTTCTTCTTCTTTCTTTTCGGTTCTTCTGTATTTTTGGGGTGTTGATAAGTTGAGAACACAGCTAAATATCAATACCAGAACTGCTAGTGGCATAAATTACTGTGTGCCTTTTAGAAGGGCTACTTCCTCAGTAAGTCATTTTTACAATACACGTTTTACAAGTGCGGAAGGATTAGTTCTCCCTAAATATAATAACAAATATGGTAAGAGAACACTTCAATACAGTATACCAAAAATTTGTAACATGCTACCAACAAGTATTAAAAAAAAAATTATTTTTCAAGCTTAAAAGAGAGACGCGTGCTGAGAACTTGGTTGCTAGAGCGCAATGTATTATATTGAGTTTAGAATTGTATTTTTATTTATATGTATTTTACATTTTTTTTGTGCAAGAGTATGTATTGTGTACTTTTATTTTTAATTGAACATGTATTTATGCACCTACTGACAAGTTGCAGTAGGCAACTCAGTAGGACATGTATTGTTTTTTTTTAGATTATGTATATAGTGAAATGAATAAAAAAATTAATTAAAAAAAGATGTCTTGGGCCCAAAACTGTTTAATGATTTGGAGATTGAAGTAAAATATTTTATGGACTACAAGCAGTTCAAAACTTGCTCTTGGGTTTGCTCCAGAATGTTCATGGATAGAATTAACTCTAATAAATAAATCTAATTAATAAATAAATAAATCTCTTTGTAGTTTTCAAAAGCACTCTTCATGATTATTGTTAAAATGAAGAATGGTTTTATTATTATTATTATTGATTTTTGTCACAGAAAAAAGAGAAATTACACCCTACTACTACTACATACATATTTTCCCCTCATCCGGACCCAATAAATCAATAAGGCACTAAATTGGTACACCCAAGAGCAGTGATCTAGATTATTTATTTCATCATGGCAAGATTGCCATGCCAATTTGAAATATTTGTTTCAAAATTTGAATAGAGTGTCGGAACAAAAATGTCGGAAATATAATAACACCAGAGATACTCAAATAAAATAAAAAGTATTGTATTATAAAAAGTAACTGTTACTTTCAATACTTTCTATTACAAAAAATCTATAAAACACAAAGCTTTTTTAGTGGGAATAATCGGCGTGCTTGTATGAGAAGAATTATCAATGTCGAAGAAGCAAATAAAGTGTGCCCCGATATAATGGTGTGGCATTCAATCCTCTCTCCCTAACCTTTCGGAGAAATGGCCTGGCGGTTAGCTAGTTTAATTTATTATCTGTATTTAATTTATTTCAGTGCTGATGTAGACTTCAACAAGATTACCATAGGTGGATTGAAAGCATTTGTTATTGAGAATCTCACCTTTAAAATTGTCGGCCTTTCAGTCACATTTGAGTTTAGCATTCCTAAACTGGTCCTGAACTGTGAGTTAAACCAATAATTTGTTTTAATGATTTAAGAAATCTGTCATCCTAAGCGTAACCGTCACAGTCGAAATTTTTGTGAAAATGTTGTTATTTGTATATTCGGAATCAGCATAATATTGAGATCTATAAGAATCGGTTGTCCAAATTTTGAGATAATATCATCTGTACACTTCGACACAACAACAAGAATTCACTAGAAGGAGCGTTTCCATACAAATTTTCTAAAAGTATACGCTTCCTAGGGTTAATTTCATAACACCACTTATTATCAAATTCCACCGTCTAAAGACTATTTATTTATTTATTTATTACATTTCACATTTAATATAATCACAATAATGGGATGGCGACTTAATCAGTAGAGACCCATGCCAATGATCTGGCCCCGACTCACTAGATACGACGTGTCGAGTCAGGGCATTGTAGTAGTATTATACATAACACATTGTAGTACTAAACATAATTGAATATTTACATAATTAGTATAATAGAACCAAGTTTGGATTTCACAAATTTAGAATTTACAAAACAATATTTTTGCATACCAAATTTTAATAATTACAAAGCTATATTTTTTTTCAATATATACACGACCCATTAGACTTATCCAACTATCGACACCGACCCTGTATTTGGAGAATTCGGTTAATAATTTGGTTTGTGTGTCCATTTGGTTATATATCTTAGGTCCAATAAATGTGAAGTGGCGCTGCGCTATCGTTGTTGAAATATACTTACATGAAACGTGTGATGTAGATGTCTAGTAATGACGTAGATGCCTATTGATGACGTAGTGAGTGACGCAGTGGGTAACTAGACCCCTAGACACGGTGGTATTTTTTCAAGTATGGAATGTCACTTCTCTGAACTCTGTACAACGCAATTTGCAAAAATACTGTATTAAATTTTTTAATGTTTTGGTTTAAAATTAGTAAAATAAACCTGTTTAAATTACTATTTATGTAGCATAAAATAAATTACCAGATTATTAGCTCCGCAAATAACTACATTTTTTTTATAATTGAAATATGTTTTAGGATTTAAAATTTCAATTTCTTAACTCAACAACTCAATTGGACGTTCTGCAAATTTGCAGTTTTGTAATTGGATAGACGATATATTGATTTTTCGTATTTTTTGTTGGATATTCACAGCGATGTATTTTGATGTCCTTCGTGTTTACCAGTCATTCGGTCAAAACATTTAAAAATCAAAAAATATAAACCTTTAAACTTTGTTTTAATTTTTTTTTTATAAATATTTTATAAGAGTAAACCCATATTGTGTAAAAGTCGTAAGAACTTTTATAATACTTTATGGATGTTCTTCTAACCCCACTTAACGTTAGCTATCTAGCGTAAAAAACGAACAATTTGTACAATATTGAAATACGCACATAAAATATTAAAAGTTTGATTGTTTAATAAATATAAACTATTTTGAAATGCGAATTTTCAGAAATGCTGTTTTAAAATATTAAGGTTTTAAGCATAAAAGTAATATCATACCCATTAAAATGTTACTTAGCATACAAAGTACTATTACTACTACTTTCCTTATCCGCATCCATTGATGCATACGGCACTACATTGGTACACCAAGTGCAGTGTATCTTGATCATTTTATTACATGAAGGTAAGATGATCAGTCTTATGCTTCAGAACCAGTCCAAGGTAGGTCACACATGAAGGTTTAATATGGAAATCACATGTAAATAAATATTTCATGTTGACCCCGTACGGGAATCGAACCCGCGACCTCAAGCACGGTAGCCAAACGCGCTACCACTGTGCTACGAAGCGGACAAAAACACACAAAACATTAGCCTTAAAATACAATACAGTATAATAATATTACAACTATCTTCGTGAGGGCATTAAAAAAAAGGTTTTTTCGGAATCTCCTGTCACGCTAGAATGATGGTTGAGCTTAGGACGGCAGAAATATAGTATATAATTCTATTATATTTTTATTTCAATACTTTGAAGTGGCCTTTTTTAAAATTGAAATACTCTTTTTTTTCTAGCAAAATACAAAGTCAGAGGACGAGTGGCTTCAATTATTCCTTTCAATCCTGGCGGAGATGCTCTGTAAGTTTATATGTAGGGGAAGGTGTCCTATCTTGGACGCAGTTACAACCAACAAGTTTACCATCAAACTATTACCCAAAACAAGTAGGCATTTGTTTTCGTAAACATAATAAAAAATCGTATTTCTTTTCAAGTGCTGAAATTACGGAAATCATAGTTAAAGGGGCAGCGACACTCGTTACTAAAAATGGATATCTCTTCGTCAAGACGTTCTCATCTTCATTTGATTTAAATAAAATCAAGGTAAAAATTAATTTAACCTTTTTATTTTTAAATACAAGCACGTAAATTACAAAATATCTCAATATTTGAGAGGCCATATATCGGAAACGATTGTGCAAATTATTAAAATGAGTATTTAACATAAATGAACTACTATTTAACATAAATTGTATATTTTTATCAGGTATCTTTGTCTGGAATGTTGGGTAATGGAATGATGAACTCTCTCTTCAACTGGGTCCTGACCAGAATCAGTGATAAGGTAGTACAGGGACAGAAGGATCTCATCGCAGAAAGGGCCTCGGACGTTATCCTCGACATGGCTAATGACGTCTTGAAGGACGTTAAGTTGGCTGACCTGATTGGATAATTTCTATGCATTTAAATAAGACTTAAAATAATTGTATATCAGGGATATGTACTTATTACAAAAATTATACAATTCTATTTTATTCTGCGGGAGTCAGGGCATTAAGCTAAAGTCAGTCAACGAAATATGTACAACATATCTATGATTAACTGCCTATAAAGCCAAATTCATTTTTAAACTTTTTCAAAGCAAACGCAGTTGTACCTACATGTATATATATATATAAATTTAGGTTCCGTATGTTTATGACCCCAAATCTCGGAAAGTAATCGATGGATTGACTCTAAATTTTTACAGAACATTACATTTTAGCAGAAGAGTGTTTCTTTAAAAGTCCTTTTTTATTCGAAAGTTCTACTGAACATTATATGCGTTTTATTTGTCAAACTTGTTTTAAAAGATATAATTGATTTTTAACATGCTTGATTTTTTCTTACATACATGTAACTTAATAAATGTACTTCTTTTATTATTTTAATGTAATGTAAATGCCCATCGGGCGTATATATACAAATAAATAAATAAAATAGTTAAAAAGTACTGAATGACAGTTGTAAACAGCGCTGCCATTTTATAAATTTTAGCCAACACAACATTACAAAAATTTATACAATTAGGAATAAAAAGGAATTTAATCGGATTAAAAAATCGAAATATGTCTGACCAATGAAATGATTATTTTTTATAATTAATATCAGACAAAGCCACAGCGAAGTTCAGCGGGTTCAGCTAGTCAGTTATAAAAATGGAAATTGAATCACGTAGTATCCATCTTACACGGGGTATAATAATAATAATTATATTATTTGTTTTTAATCAATTGTAGTATGCATGTGATTGTCCCTGGTATACAAGCATTTTACACATTTATTAATTTTTAACATAAACTTTTATGTTCGCATTTATGAAACTATCTTAAAATAATTACAATTACCTAAAATAATATTTGTAATACTTTTATCTCAATGTCATATAGACAAGTGTTCATTATTATTGTATAAGGTTTTATTGACTTTTGAAATTGTTAAGTTTTGATTTACTATTTACAAAAACGTCTCATCGAAATATTAAAAAATTAATGTTGTTTTAAATAAAAAAATTATCCGCAAAATAATTTTTTATATACCCTTATATTATTGATATTGGTATGCAGATGAGGAATTATATTTGCTAATTTTTAAATAATGTAACAAAAATGACCGAACGTTACGCTACTCATAATTTTATATTAACTTCTATCTGTTATAATGTCATAAAATTAGTTAAACAAGACGAAAAATGGGTGTAATGGCCGCTCCGTTCTTCCACACAAACGCAGTCCCTCTATTTTGCAATTTATTTATTAATAAAGGAAGTTAATAATTACTAAGAAATAAGATGATTCATTATACAAGTTCCATGGCATCACCAATCTGACTTTGCCCTCCCTTTGTAAGCGGCGTATGATCGCGGATCAACTCTTTCTTTACAAGCTATTTAATGGACAGATTGATTGTCCTGAGCTGTTGTCGGAAGTTAAGTTCAACGTCCCCCTTCGGCGCACTCGACACACCTCACTATTAAGGCCTTAGTCCCAAATTTCTATGCATAAATTCGTCACCTTTTTTAGGGGAAAATTACTATCACCAGATGTCTCTAAGCATAAACATTTTTAGTGCGTCAGAATAAACGTACTACCTAAACTTTGAACCAATCAGACCATGCCACTTTACGCACACATTTGAATAACTTCATATTACACGTTTATGCGTTAGTATTAGCTAAACTTTGAACCAATCAGGCCTATTACTGTCACGCACACATTTAAATAACTTCGTATTACACATATTATTTGTTTATGTGTTAGTATTGGCTTCGGATAAGTACAGGATGCGTAAGAAATTAATATACATTGATGATTTTGTAGAGTATTTTTGTAAAATAAAAAATACGAGAATACTAATGTTATTTCTAAGAATCCCGGTTTATTTATATGTACGTACTCACTACGACAATTTCATTTATTATTTGACGTGCCGTAATAAGTTTTGTCTTTTAATTGATTAATTAATTTACTTTTAATAAAATGTATTAATTGTTTTATGGAATAATTAATAAGTAAATAAGTTTAATCAAAAAGAAAAATGTTTATTGAGTGTCAAAATGTATCACTTTTTTTTCTTATTATCATATAAATATTACTAAATACAGTATATCTACCATACATTAAAAACGAAATTCCGGATCCCGAACATAGCCGTTTTCAATATTTACTTTCTCTCTGTGTCGATGTGATGAAAAAAATAGTTTTAGAAACAAATAGATATCACATTGATGTCATGAAAAGTGCCGATATAAGACCTCACTCTATACGTAAGAATGTAGAGGAAGCAAAGGAAGTCTGTCAGGGCAGAGTGGTATGACGTTCTATCCTCTCTGCCTACCCCTACGGTGAAATGGCGTGATGGTTAGTTAGTTAGTTAACTACATATTTTCAATAAGAGCATAATTATTATTGTAACCTTCAGTTTATTTTTATGCAAATAAAAAATTTAATGTACTATTTTTTGTTGATTGCGTTATTATTTATTTTAAAGAACTCCTAAAATTTTTTTTTCATTCAAACTCGATTGTGATAATGAAATAGAACCAAAATCGAATTTGATGTAGGTAGTTTAAGTACAATACATTTTTGACCATCCTGTTTCCATCCAACAAAGTATGAACATTTTCATTTTACTAATATCTGTATACTAAAATTTGCCACATTTTAAAAAGGTAAATTCTATTTACATGCTTATATTTTGTTTTCCGTTAGTAAAAAATATACCTTTTGACGCGGGACGCGGGACTGATTAATATTGACGATAAACTGACAAAAACGGAGATGGTCTATTTGTTTGTACCTACTTGTTTGAAATAAATCCGCATTATTATTACTATTCTGGTTAATTTATAGAGCGCCGTTTCGTATAAATAAACTTCAAGGCCACACCACTCTGTCCTGGCATACTTCTCTTGCTTCCTCCACATTCATACATTTTCTCATGCACGCACGTCGCACATCGATTATTCCGACTTCTTACATGCCCACTTTCAAGCACTTGTTTTACTTGATCATGCCATGTCTTTCTCGGCCTTCCTCGACTTCTACATCCAGGCACAGTCGCATCATATATTTTTTAGCCGTTCTTTCATCATCCATTCGCTCTACATGACCGAACCAACGTAAAATACCTTTCTTAATTTTGTCGATAATGCTTATCTCAGCCTTGCATTCTACTCTAATTTCAACATTAGTGCACCTATCAGGCATAGTTTTACCACACATTCGCCTGAGAGATCGCATTTCACTGCATTCAATCTACTTTCATACTACTTTCCCTTATCCGCACCCAATGGTGCATAGGGCACTTCATTGGTACAAGTGCAGTGTCTCATGATCATTTTATTACATGAAGGTAGGATGATCAGTCTTACGCGTCAGTATAGGTCGCGTCATGTAAAAAGAACTCTGGCGGTCAAGCTGCGCACTAGCGAATTAGGCGATTATCGGTTTTATTTGCGACGCGGGGTATCACACATGAAATATAAATATGAAAATCACATTTTAAATAAATATTTCATGTCGACCCCCTACGGGAATCGAACCCGCGACCTCATGCGCGGTAGCCAAATGCACTACCACTATGCTACGAGGCGGACACAGAAGATGGAAATATATAATAATAATCATAATTATTATTATTATTCAGTCTTCTGGAAAATACCGAGTGTTGTAATGCTCGATATTTTTAAAGGCCACAAAATGGAAACTCAGTGTTCAGCAAATTTTACGTTTATACAAAAAAAGCCAAATTTACTTTTAGCAATGAATGTTGGTGATGTGTAAACAAAAACAACCTTTTTAAAATACAAACCTACAAGTTTCACAAGAGATACGAGTTTGTAACGCAGGTGGCATTTTTATCAGCCGAAATATTTTTCTTGTTTTTTAATAAAATAAGCTATTAAAATATAATTAAATATGTATTTGGTGAATTATTCTATGAAATGATTACTATTTAGACATATCCAGTATATCTCCAATACAAAATAATATGATTTTGTCATCAAAAACTGTATTAGTATGTCACCAGCGTGACGAGCGTGGAGACACGTCCTTCCTAGCAGAATCTCAACTGCCGACTGACGCCGTGCGCGCAATAAATGAAGCAATCGCGGTCTTGCAGTCTTTCAATAATTAAATATTAAATTATTATGGTACACCTAAGTTTTTTTTCGCCACAGAGTTAGATAAACGTACTATCTTTAATTCGCGGTATAAATTATTTCTCAAAACACAGGTTACCGTGCTACCGAATGTACCTAAAAAGTGTGTTGATTTTGTATGGGAACAGAATGGGACTAGAGCCTTAAGTGTCGCCAAGCGCAACACCAGGGCAGCTCAAAATTCCCCATTACTAAGAGCAGTTACTTGTTTCTCAAAGTTTGAGGGGGTTCACGACTTGGATCCGTTTAGCGACTCGGCTCTCTGCTATAAGCGGAGGCTGAGTAGCGCAAACTTATCATAACTTATTATAACCTACTTATCGTCTTCTTCTTCTTATTCTTATTTTTCTTCTTTCACGTGGACATCACTAGATCCCTCCAGCAGACCCTGTCACCAGCTAGCCCTCTCGCCTCCTCCCACGTCAGGCCCGCATTTATCAGCTCCCCTGAACACACCCGTAGGATGGTCATCGACAGTCTGCCAGGACGGCGGTATCCTCTTTCTCTTTACTTATCCTCTCCTGCGTTTAATTATTCAGATTTTCCAACACATACACCACACTCCACACACATTCAACAACACACATACACATGACATAACTTAACCACCTTTAGTCTTTAGAAATTTGTCTTGTACATTGTGTTGTCCACGTAATTGGTGTTATGTTCTATATGTTCCTTAATTTGAAAATTCTGTTAATTGTACTAAACATAGCACTGTGTGTACAACAATAAAATATAAATAAATAAATAACATCAAAACAGAACAGAGAGACAGAAGCTCTGGAAAGGAATATAGATATCTAGAAGTTTTTAGATCTTATGACCTGTAACCAACTGAGTTATGTGATCCACTGAAAAATTTGGTGTTGACTCTTACTGCTCATTATTTCTGTCTTATAAAAAAAAAAAAATTTATTTTACAAGCGCAAAATGATTAAATGAATAACCCTTAGGTACATATTTAATTATCATCTTACCATATCATGGAGCATATGGATTCCACAAGCCTAAAATAATAATTAATAACTATTAAAGAGCAATAAAATTTCACCGTGTGATGGATTTAAAAAAATAATTTCCAACCATGAAAATGTATATTGCTGATTCAAGTGAACTTGAACATTAAAACTCTTATCTAAACGTTCTCAGCATGACCAATTTATATTTTATTTCAAATCAATCCACCATAAAATAAATTTTTAAAGATTTTTTATGAAAAATAATGAAATACATTACTTACATAATATTATCATTTGGTTCTCACAGAATTAAATTTGTAACTTTATTTATTTATTTCAATTCCATACATTACAAGTGACCAATGTTAGATTACATCTTATTAGAATTTTTTAGCTATCAACCGTTTTTATACTTTTTGTTTTACTTTAAAAGAACAAAAGCCCAAAGAATTTTGTAGCATCTCTGTAACAGTGCTAAATCACCCATCAGTGTATAAAACCAGTATAAAAAACAGTATATTCAACAGTGCATAAAATACAATATGTATTTTTTTGTATTTTATTTATGGCATGGACACGTTGAGAGAATGGACGCTAAATAGAATAGCCAAAACCGTGATGCATCTCTGCCCACCTGGCCGCCGACTTCCTGGATGACCTGCATAAAGATGGAGGGACAGTTGGGAGTCAATATACTAAGAAGTAGCATCGAATAAATGAGAATAATACAGACCCTTAGGTCTATTTTAAGAAGAAGAACAGGCCAGGAGGCCTCCTGAGGGGAACAACGTCACAAACACCCGGAATCGAACCCGGAACCTCCTTATCGTGAGTCCAGCGTCTTAGCGTCTTAGAATAAGTATGTAAAATTAAATAGCGGTTTAATCATTAAAATATATCCATAAACTCGATGTTCTCAAATTCAGCATTATATTCATCAATTCTATTTGCTTTGTTTTTTGGGATTATCCGTGTTGTGTTTTTTGTCCTCTCCGACGTTTTGGCCACCGTTGCAGACGCCATCCTCAGGGTGAAGTATGTATTATGTAAAATGTGGTGTGTTTATGTACTTGGAATTTGTACCGTGTCGCAGTTGGCAGTAGGTATTTTGGTGTGTTTATGTATTTGGAATTTGTACCGCACATAAACACAGCCAAATACCTGCTGCCGACTGCGACACGGTACAAATTCCAAGTACATAAACACACCACATTTGACATAATACATACTTCACCCTGAAGATGGCGACTGCATCGGTGGCCGAAACGACAAAAACAAAACAAATAGAATCATCAACGACCGTGTAAATCTACGCAAATATATTAATCAATGTATAAAAATGAAAAAATATCAAATTGTTAAATGCATTTATCTTCGTTGCTTAAATTTGTGGTTAGACTACACTTGAGGCATATAACAACAAAGGCGGAAGTGTCCACCTGCAGTCGAAAATGAGTTAAATATGCAGTTTTGTTTGGAAAGCTATGTATTTTCTCCATAGAATATTTGTTTGTCAATAAAACGGAATTAATCCATTTAATTTTAGATTTAAAGTTTTGTTGTTGAAACAAAAACGGCAGTGTCCAAATACAAAAACGGCAGAATTGCAAAACTAAACAATCGTTTTTTTCGTGATTGCCAAGAATTGAAGAAAGTGGACACTCCGCCTTTGTTGTTATATGCCTCACTTACTTGTGCTAGGTGACTTTAATGGATTTGGTTACCTCTCCTCTCTCAGGGAGGTTATTAAATCAGGCGTAATATAAGTTTCTTATTGATATTGCAAAACCGATCCAGCTACGTGAGCGTTTGCAAGCGAAACTAATATCCAAGCATAATGGTAGATAAGGCAAATCCTATAATTACTCTTTTATTCTCAAGTCTGTTAAACCAATCTGCAAAATGTATTTCTAAATCAAATCTGTTATATAAAATCTGCATCTTGTTTGAAACTAAATTTAGTTGTTTGTGTTTATTATGAAGGGGTATGAAGTGTTTATGTGTTTGGTGTTTGTAGAAGTTGCAACGGGGTTGAACGTTCCGTTTTCTGAAGACGATTTGAATGTCACAGGTTCCGGAGAAGATTATTCAGATGATCTTCCACCTTATGTAATTAATCCAACTTTGTTTGTCCCAAGTTCCAGAACACTTTTACCTAGGTGTGAGTATACCTACATTTTGAATTAACAACATATCAATCATCTCAATATTTATTACATTCTTTTGAATAGATTCTATCTGGGCAAAATGTGAAAACAAGAAAATTAATTATTGTATTTTTTTTTTATTAATTAAAGATATAAAGATAAGCATTATCGACAAAATTAAGAAAGGGCTTTTACGATCGTTTGGTCATGTGGAGCGAATGAGTGATGAAAGAACGGCTAAAAGAAGTTTAAATGCAAGTGTGCCTGGATTTAAAAGCCGAGGAAGGCCGAAAAAGACATGGCATGACCAAGTATGTCAAGTACTTGAAAGTGGACATGTGAAAAGTCGGAATAATCGGCGTATGTGCATAAGAGGATGTATGAATGTAGAGAAAGCAAAGGAAGTATGTCAGGACAGAGTGGTATGGCGTTCTATCCTCTCTGCCTACCCCTACGGGGAAATGGCGTGATGGTTAGTTAGTTATAAAGATAAAATACACGAAAACCTCAAAATGGATAATGTGTGGCTTACGATACTAATATACGTAGGAGGGGCCGATATATATGTTTAATATGTAAATAAATACATTTAAACCAGGTTTTCCTCCACGGAAATCTTTGTTTTCAATTTTTTTATCCGGTCTACTGATTAGAATCGTAGATTTCAGATTAGAAACTCAGGGTTTAAATCCCACTCCACCACAACTTGTTGGTTATATCCACCTATTTGAAAGACCAGAATTGAAATGTTTGGAAGAACAAAAATGTTTATTGGTAAGAAATAAAATGAAGCCTAATCCTTGTATTTTATTTTTCAGTTACTTCCAAACACGCAATTAAGAAATTAGAATCAAGCTTTCTTAAATTCACCTTCCAAAGGGGAGATGTCCCAAAGAAATATGATAACTATATGGAGGCTACAAAGAAGGATGAATTTCTGACAAAAATCATTCTAGGTGTAAAACCAACTCTCCAAAAAGGGTTTCCATCTTTGGGGATTCCTGGCCTAGATCCGCTGGTCGTTAAGGAAGTAGAGGTGACAATAATGGATCTTATTATGACGTAAGTAAGCGCTACAACATGAACAAATCATTAAAAAATTCATGATTAATTAGACGGCTTTCTTTTCTGAATAGTTTCAGAAGTCGGTTGCTGCTAATATGTGTATATTCCGACGAACAAGAATTCAGTAGAAGGGGCGTTTCCATAAAAAAAAATCAAAAAATACAGGGTGTAACAAAACTCGATGTACAAGCGGGAAACTGGTGAATCTAAATCGTATTTGGAGACGATTGTGTAATATGACTTGGTTTGGCCATTATTGATACTCTCTGGTATAGGTAGTTCGAATTCCTCTCCAAAATGTAGCTGCTCCATTCTGAGCTCATTAGAAATGTTTCCATGAATCTCAAGAAATTGACGGGATAATAGGTGTTGAACTTTTCGGTTCTCTAGTTCGTGCAGGAAAAATCTCGACAATGGATCCGCCACGATGAGACTCTCTGGTAATTTCGTCCGAACGAGGATCGGAAAATGGAAGAGGACTTACCAGAGCTGGACTCAAGGGCGGGATATGAAGATGAAGGACCACCAGGAAGGGCGAAGTATCCTGGAATACCCCTGGAACACCACGTCGAACTGGCGCGGCGGGACACAAACGAGGGGCACAGCACACTTTACTCACTATTGGTCGAGGGGATTCGGGAATTGGAGTCTGGGAAGCTTGGAGATGGATGACGAGTATCACGAGGGTATAACGAGGGTGGATAGAACGAAGAAAGATCAGGATCACGAGAAGGACGGATGTTGCGAGGTAGAGTAACGTTGCTGCGCTGAGCGAATATTCGAGACTGAATTTTGTTGGATAACAGGTGACAAAACGGAATGGATTGGGTGAAGGTAGGCGATACATTTTGGAGAGGAATTCGAACTACCTATACCAGAGAGTATCAATAATGGCCAAACCATGACTTTTTATTCTGAGCTTGAAAAAAAATATTTTTTCTTCTCACAAAAGTTTTTTATAAGTATGGCAGATTAAGTAAAAATTGCTCAAATTCTTATTAAAACGCGTTTTTTAATTTTGTTTTCTTTATGGATAATATTAATTTGACTAAATACATGATATTTAATAAGAATTTGCAAAAAAAAATCAACTTCATACTCATTTTTCTCGAAAACTAAGGGTCAAATCAAAAATTCTATTCTACAAAATCGATTTAAAATATCATGTAGATTCACTGGTTTCCCGCTTGTAAATCGAATTTTGTTACACCCTGTATACGCCTCTTATGGGTAATTTCATAACCTCTAAGGTCTAAAGACTCCAGCACTTATGCCAATACACGAAACGTGTGACGTAGATGCCTATTGATGATGTAGTGGGTAACCAGACACCTAGACACGGTAGTACTTTTCAAGTATGAATGTTACTTCTCTGAAATTCTTGTTCGACGGGATATTCTATTTATTTTTTCTATTAGTTTTTTATGCTGTATTCAAATATTTAATTTTTGGGGCTACTTTCAAATAGTCGAAAATAATTGTGCCAGAAAGCAGAGAACAAGTTGTCCTGGGGTGGAGTTCGAACCTAGATATTCTAATCCGGAGTGTTCTACTCAACTCAGTATTGAGGATACATTTAATTTTTATGCAATCTTATAATTTTTTTATTTACCTGCATTATTATGCCAGTAAATACATTTTTAAAAGGCAGCACAGTTTTTAAGGCTGCGTTTGTGGGAAGCATTACAAATTTTGGTGTTTTCAAAATGAAATTACGGATATATCGACAGCCATAAAGCTAAAAAAAAATATCATATTGTGTACATATTATGTAGTTGATACATTTTATTAGGGAAATAAGTTGACTGATTTTGATTGAAAAAATGTATGAATTCAATAAAAAAAACTTTTGGTTGTCTGTAAAGTCGGTTTACGGACGATAATTTTACGTGATAACGTCATAAGAAAACATTGATGAAAAATAATATACTTTTATGAATTGAATTGAATTATTATTACTGAATTATCATTATTTTGTATAATACAAAGCAGGAGTTAGTTGAAAAATTTTTTTTTTTTTCCATAAATTAACATTTTTTGCACTCGTTAATTTCACTTTCACTTTGTAGCTTGTGTGCTGCTGCTGTCTCCCTTCTACTCAGACGCATCGGCCGATGGAGTGGAAGAGAGATAGATGCGTCACAAACCGAACGCTTAGGCCGATCGTGCCTCTCTATCGCTTGTTCCGCGCTCTCGCTTGCACACTCGGCTCAGGCGGAACGTGACAATGAGTCTTTTTCGTGTGTGCAGCCGGCGTTCATAGATTTATTAGACGTTATCACGTCAAAAAATACGGGAAAACTCTGATATTTGTTGTTTTTTTTTGTTTTCTGATTAACTGACAGCAAAATAAAAACAATAAAGTTTTGATTTTATTATACCGCCCACTCTTGTGCCACATTTTGTGTGCGCTGCGAACTTGGTACCATGGAAGATGACTTTTTTGTAGCCTCAGTACTCCTCTTAAGCAGTCAGGTCATAAGCCTTGTTGCATCAAATCTAACAATCTGTAAATTCCTGTGTGTTTCTCTTCTTAAAACTTGTTCGTATTTTTCGAGTTTTCTACTACTAATTAAGATTTTTTTCAGGGCAACTGCAAACATTCAAAATTTGCAAATTTTTGGGTTAACGGAATTCGAAATACAGTCTATTGATATGGACTTCACTAATTTCGTATTTATTTTTGGATTATTTCTTCCTAAGATTACTATAGACAGTATGTATGAAACATTGTTTTGATAAAATGGATGATTGAAGTAAATGAAAGATTTGATGCACATTTTTGGTGCTGTACTGACGAAATTATATCAGTATTACTTGTTATAAATCCATTATAATTTATGCATTTATATTTAAAATTACAGCGGACTATTCTATAAGCGCTGTGATATCAAGATTTATTCCGCTTTCATTTGGGGGACATCTTAAGTAAGTTCACTGCTATATTAAGGTTTACTCATTAAATTATAATATATTCTCCTCTAATCTAATTCTGATGGCAAGAAATCATTATGCGAATGTGTCTGGGTGTAGAAGTCAAGGAAGGCCGAGGGAGACATGGCATGATCAGGTGAAAAGTTGGAATAATTGGCGTGCATGCGTAAGAAGAATTTTGAATGTGGAAGAAGCGAAAAAAGTGTGCCAGGACAGAGTGACATAACATTCTATCCTCTTTGTCTACCTCTTCAGTGAAATGGCGTGATGGTTAGTTAGTTAATGCTGCTGTCTTAAGCATAGCCATCGCATTAAACATTTATCTGAAAAAGTGTATTGAAAATGTGTATATTTTTATTTCAGTGTTATATCAACAAATGTTAGTGTCAAAGGAGTTGCAGTTGTGAATACAGGAGGCACTGGTTTAGAATTGAAAGGTTTTAAGACTTTTCTCGATATTGGAAATAATGAGGTAAGGTTTGATTTTTTTAAAAATTTAAAATTAAAACCTTGCAGCGAAAGGGGGCAGATCCATATTTTTTCAGTGACCATTCCAAATACTTATAGACAAAAATGTTGTACATATATGGTTATCAGATGATGGGCGAAACGGAGAATCTTGTAATGCTTAACCCAGCCAATGACAGGTCATAAGCCCTGTAAACGCCTAGATAAACCACATTCGTTTCCTAAGTTTCTCTGTCTCTGTTAGGATATCAATAATATTTTATATTAGCCCAGCATGGGTATAATCCAGTAATTTGTCTACAAGTATTTGTTCACATTCAAAAAGATATTAGGCCAGGTTTAAAGAAAAAAGAGGTGATCGACATTGATTTATCTAATTGAAATTGCAACTGCCACCGATGAAGGATAATCTGCAACGATTTATTATACACACAATCGTTTAATCTGCGCAAATCGGTTTGCACAGATTAATCGCTACGAACGTGTGTAGCGGGCTATAGTCTATAGTCGAGCCGCATGTACTGTAAAGGCACTAAAAGGAAGAACTGTGAAGATTTTTGAAGCATTGTCACATATTTTTATCACCTTTCAGATGAGCCTGGGAGATATTTTCGGACTAAATTTCATTAACAACAGCCTCAACTGGATGATAAGCAGATTCATCAACACTTGGATAATATTGTTCAAGAAAAAAATCTGTGATATGGTCAGTGAAATTATATTCGATATAGCCAACAAAAACTTGCACAAAATACCTCTGACTGATCTTTTATTTATGGGATAGAAAAGTAATAAATTTAGAATATTTCTGACATTCATTTTGTATTATATCTATTTTATTTATTAAAAATTCTAATGTGTTCATTTTGAGTTTTTTTTTTTAGTGGTTTAAGCGTATTGTATTTTCAAAATTGTCTAAAAATTTGTTTTGATGCCACCTGTTAGTTTTCGATAAAAACTGTGTGCGGTAAAAATGATTTTATTAAAAAAATAGTTAGTAATCTAAATCACAGATGGGGTGAGTCATATTGCCTAATTTGGAGTAACACAATTTTCTTCTTTAACCAATGATTTGGTAAAACTTTTCAAAATACAAAAAATACTCACAGTGGAGCTGATAAATTTGCTATCGAAGTTATTGGCTACCCACCTTTTGATTACTGTTCAAACTTAATTCTTTTCTTGGACAAAATTTACCTGTTGTTTTAATGGTTATATAGGCGCATTTAACAATCATCGTTGACAATTTAGAATTAATACAAATTAATGATGAATTTCCATAATCCAAGTTCATTTAACAGTATAGTCCTTGATCTTCACTAGAGCAATGATTTTTTAAACTATGTAGATATCGACAAGAAGCGTATTTGCATTGTCTTATTTTGACGTGATAACGTCTAATAAATCGATGAACGCCGGCTGCACACACGAAAAAGCATGACTCATTGTCACGTTCCGCCTGAGCCGAGTGTGCAAGCGAGAGCGCGGAACAAGCGATAGAGAGGCACGATCGGCCTAAGCCTTCGGTTTGTGACGCATCTATCTCTCTTCCACTCCATCGGCCGATGCGTCCGAGTAGAAGGGAGACAGCAGCAGCACACAAGAAGAAAAAAAAAAAAAAAATGTTAATTTACTGAAAAAAAATTTAAATTTTCAATTAACTCCTGCTTTGTATTATACAAAATAATGATAATTCAGTAATAATAATTCAATTCAATTCATAAAAGTATGCTATTTTTCATCAATATTTTCTTATGACGTTATCACGTAAATTTATCGTCCGTAAACCGACTTTATAGGCAACCAAAAATTTTTTTGCAAATATAATGTATAAATTATTTTATAAATTGGTCAATACAAAAACGTTTTTTGGTTGGTATCTAAAATGTGTGAAAAGTGCTTTAGTGCTAAATCCCAAGGCGAAAGTCGAGAACTACGAAGGTTTAGTGAAACGGTTGCGGGTCATGTGATAGCGCATCCTCTTAATGTTTTTAAGTTAGATAAACTCAAAAATAAAATCATGGTTCAGCAGGTCTTATTTATTTTCCATTGTTCAAGTGCAAAGTTGAAAAGTTTTACCAAGGAAGTAGAAAAAAAAAACATCTATCTTCCTTGGGTTTTACAGTATGTTACAGTAGCTTTCTATAATTATAAATCTGATAGTTACATTTTAAAAGGCGTTTCTAGATAAAAAATATTAATTTTTAAATTTCTATATAGATCGTATGGACACTATCAGTCGTTTCCTTTTAACCCTGTCCTGCGCCAACACCATCACTTCATTCCAAAATAGTCTTGAGTCTGACCTTCCGTAATTCTGTTGAGGATAATTGTATGGACCAAATAAGATAACTTATTATTATACTATAATTATTAAATATGTGTACATATACACATTATTCCACGTGTAAATGCAGTGTATATATATATTTTATAACAACTAACATTCTTTGAAAAGAAATTTCAGTGAGATACTACTACTGTTAATTTTTAAAAACAAGGTTTTAGTTGAAGATACATTTGGTATATTCAAAGATATTGATAAATAAAATGTTTAATATATATTAAATACGGATATTTTTAACTAATCATTGTGTGTGGGAGTAAAGTTGATAACGTTCAGCAAAATATTATATTTTTTTCATGAATGAGGTTATAACTTTGCAAGTCCAATAATATATTGATAAGTAATGGCACCTTTGGTATGCACTCACAGGATGTGGTGAATTGATAAACGTTTTTTTAAAATTGCCCGGATCTGTGATAATTCCCCGCCACAAAAACTTTATACTCGAGATTAGTATGTTGTTATCCTCTGCTACGCAATAAGCTAAAAGAAACTTATTTAGAGTGGTAATTAGTGAAAATTTAGTGCAAAATGGGTAATGAAAAGACTGATGTAAAACATTTGAAGTGCTGTAAGCATAGTTCCACCTACAAACCTGATCTGATAAGATCCCACCCATTCAAATGGATAAATTTTCCTATCTTTGTTGGCCTTTGGTTCATCTTATTTTGTTTGATCATTTGTCCAATTGTTTGGTCCAAAGTTTCCACTTACTACAATGAAAATAAAACCACCTTGGACTGGCCTCATGACTGGCCATACTTCTTCTGGAGTGTTGCCTTGTTCATATTTTGCGTCATCCTCGGAATCCTGATCGCTATATGGAAGTGCATGGTCCCGAAGAAAAGTAAATACGATAAAATCTTTCTAAATCCTGAGTATGGAGATGAGAAGGAGATTCTCTGCATACATTGTATGGCGTTTCATCCTCCTGGAGGAGCGAAATGTCCTTGTTCTGCCAAAGGTATTGTTTGCGGAAACTGTGGAAATGCTAAAGAAAGCTACAATGCTTGCTGCCAAAAGAACAAGCCAAAAGACACTCTTTCCAAAGGGCCCAGTTTTGATGTTACTTTGAGGAAACAGCAACCGGAGTTGGACAATGATAGGCCCAAGAGAACGCGGTCTGTTGATAACAAAAGGAACAGTTTGAGAAGTGTGAAGAGTAGGAACTCAAGTTCTTCCAGTTATGTTGTGATTTCGTCAGCTCATGATCCCGGAACCAAAGACTTGATAAATAGAAAAGTAGAGACTGCTAAAATTACTCCACCAGCAAAGTTGGTTGGTTGCAAAAGATGCGCCATTGACAAAATCTAATCCTAATAATCAACCAAAAGATGCTTCAGGTAGCATAAAGTCTAAAAAGCCTTATCTAAAACCGGTTGATGTGGATCTTGCGAATCGGCACGGTGTAGAGTTTTTTGGTGAAAAAATTTCTGTCGGTAATACACCAACAAGGGAAACTGTTGTCAATGTTCACTATGCGAAAACCTACAGACCATCTGAAGGAGAGTCTCCATCGAACGTCGCTCTGAAAAGTGGAAGTGTCGGTAGTATGGAATCAATGGATAAGAAGAAATTCTCTCAATTCCTTCATCTTGTTGAAATCAACACTCCAATCACCCCGGAAGAAACTATCATGAACGATGATCAAGATAATCCGCCAATGAGCCCGCGTGAAATATTTTTTTACGACCTTATCCAAGCTGCTGAAAAATGCGACAACGGGAACAGTCCTGACAGCACTCATTTCGGCTTCTACAACCAATTCGAGAAAAAGAGACCAACATCGCATATTTTAGTAACATCAGATGTCAAATTAGACGAAGATATTGACAAATCTAAAAGCGACGAGTTGAAACGGCATACAATAAATATCAAAGCATCCGACAGCCCGAGTAAGAAACAAAGAGTCATCGTAAATGATTTGGAATCTCCTAAAATTCGTGAATTGACAAGAGCTATAAGTCTACACACATCTGTCGGAGATGACGACGATGAAAAAGAGATAATAAGAGATGACACAAAGTCCAAAACCACTGTTAAGATTCTTCGGACAGTTAAGAAGAGCACTCCTGAAGCCGATGCTTTGAATCATCCAGTTTTTGTGGAAAGGAAATCATTCGTTCCATCTAGTAATACCAGCTCTTTATCGGAGCAAAATTCCACGACCGAACTTCGCAGCCTGACGAAGGAGTCTGTAAGCAGATTCTTCATTTCGGATGTGAGCGGTAGACCCCAGAAGCCAGCGAGACAAAGTTCGAGTGTTGAACTGAGTAATCGTCAGACAGAGGACTCGAAAGATTATGATGATGATGTGTTTTCGAATGATTGTGCAGCGGACGGTAAATAAAGTTGAAAATAATTGTAGATTATGACAAACAGAAAAGTCACAATACCTTAAAAACATTATGTGTCACTTTTTCTTTTTTAATTATCACGAATGAAATAGTACGAAAGTGCCAGAGTTAAAAATTTGAGGACTCTGCTTAACATTATCAAGCATTAACTTTGTGGTTAAACATTTTGAAATCATGTTTAAAAGATGTATAATATAACCCTATATAACCACTACCTAACCGACTGTTCTACGTCTACCGGTTTCAGCATGTTGATTTTGTATTTCAGTAAATCTTCTTCGGTGAAAGTGTTATTTGCATGTTGGTTTAGTTGTTTGTCCTGACGAAGAGACGGGTTACGTCTCGAAACCGGTAGACAAAAGTCTATATTGCATATTGGATGAATCAAATTCTTCCAAAACAAGTAATAGAAGTCTTACCATGAAAATAGACATCCTGCGCTGTCACGTGCTCGTAAGGACACTGCCCGTAAGGACTTTGTGCACCCAGATCCTCGGCCTGGCCGCGCCGCGTACGTGAGGCGCGCAATGTATGTCGCCCTGTAAATGGTCCTAACCGTTGCGCTCCTCAGTCCCCAGTAGGTCAATCACGGATGATTGTCGACGTGCTTAAAAACGTGCTAAGCATTTGACCGATCACAATGAACATACGTTCATATCACGGTCGCGTTGCCAAACACCATAGATGAAAAGCATACTTTGACAAATGTTTCGTTTTATTGTTTTCTCAAATTGATTTAAAGCAAATAAATGGCATGATAAATTGTGCACATACAATAAAAACTCTATAAAACTAAATTATTTTACTTTACTTACAGTTTTGGCGTATTTTTCCATATTTAAAGCGGTAATTAAGAATCCCGATCGATAACTTTTAACGGATGTTCCATTGTGATCGCGAAAACGTTAAAAATCCATGGTGAGAAATCGTTATCACGTCGCTTATTAGCACGTCGATAGTCATCTGTGATTGAGCTACAGGTGACGCAACTAATGCGTCGAACCTTCATGAAGAGCGCTTTTTGAAGAGCGAACCTTCATGAAGAGCGTAGCGTGAATTAATTATGAAAATGGGGAAAAATCGAGATAGATTTTTTAATAGCCACAAAAAAGCTTCGAAAAAATATCGCATAAAATTGTTAAACTCAACAAGTGTATGGCATGCGTAAAATTATATACGAGACTTCAAAATATTTTCTAGTGAATTATACACACTGATTTTTGAATAAATTAATGAATTAGATGAAAAAAACCCGAAAGTCCTCATTTTTCAGGATCAGTAAAGGTGACAACAAAATTTAAAAAATGACGGGAATCAGCGAGCAAGTTTTTATTTTATTTTCTAACTTTTCCGTAAAATAATAAAACCCACATTTTGTGCACGCTGCTAACTTGGTCCCGTGCTATATATAAGGCAAAACAAATATTGTTTAGTCTCGGTACACCTCTTAAATATCCGCTGTAGTTAAAGTGGGGTGTGAGAATAATCTTGTAAGACAAACGGAAAATTAAATGAGAAAAATGGAATGCAAAAATAAATTATTGGGGTGTGTGTACGTATGTTTAAAAAAGTTTACTTGCATGTGATAAAAACGTAATTATGACAAATATAATAAAAATATACACCGAGTAACAAAACTCGATGTACAAGCGGGAAAACAGTGAATCTACATCTTATTTGGAGTCGATTTTGTAGATTTAAAAAAAATTATGTATATAGCTGATTTTTTCGGTAAATTTTTGCAAATTGTTATCAAATATAATTTATTTTGTAAAATTAATACTTTCCATAAAGAAAACAAAATAAAAAGCCGCATCTTACTAAGAATTTGTGGAATTTTACTTTAATCTGCGGTTCTTATGAAAGCTTTTAAAAAAAAAGTTTTTTCAAGCTCAGATTAAAAAAAAATATATGATGTAGATTCACCAGTTTTCGGGTTGTACTAAGAGTTTTGTTACTCCATATATAATGTAAATCCGACTCGGGATATAGTTTAATGTGCTCCCGTCATGGATGGAATTCCAGATTTGTGTGCAAGGAATTCCAGATTGGTGTGCAAGGAATTCCAGATTTGTGTGCAAGGAATTCCAGATTTATGTGCAAGGAATTCCTGACTTGTGTGCAAGGAATTCCAGATTTGTGTGCAAGGAATTCCAGATTTGTGTGTGTACATATTTGGACATAGGTACTCAAAATGTTGTAACATTATCTAAAAAAATGCGGTGAATCTTTTTCGCTACAAACAAAAACCAATAAATCAAACAAATCATTAAAAAATGACGCATTACTTTTTACAATCCTGACGCATCCCTGAATCAATGTCTTCCTTCCTGACAAATTAACTATAAACAATTAAAATTTATTACAAAATATAACATTATTCGATACCGGCCTTCAAATTTCCGGCCGATATTTTCTTGTGCGTGTTTACTAAATAAATGGATCAAGAATTATCATAATAAATATGAAAATAACAATTATGCAATGTTATGGCGTATGAATGAGGTGGCCATTTTTTATTTTCTTCAAAATGGGACATTTAGAAATAAGGTATTTTTTCACCGTGGACATGTGAAAAGTCGTTAGTTTGTGAGTTATTACGTCATCGACAAACAATCTACGTCATGTAGGTACACAATGAAACTAAGCAAATATTTTTTTGAAAATTTGTTGCACCTACAAAGCAACATTATTTCTATTAATTACTGCAAAAGAAGAGAGAAGTCGGAAGATAATTTTTTTGCGAATTTATTGCTTTTCTTTTTTTTTCGACTTTTTGATGTAAGTAGGTAAATCAAATTGAATTCAAAATACCAGATTATGTTTTTCTGGGTTATTATGCCATGTTTGTGAGCTTTGTGTTGCCGATGGCGCAGTGTCATTGACGAGTATTAATTTTTGGAAAACAATTTTTTTACTATAATTTTTTTGTTTGAAAAACGTCACTAGACGCCCATTTCCCGCCGAACTGTCAAATCGCTGTCAAATCGTTTATCTCTAACCTTACTTTTTCGACGAATTTGCTTCTCCAAAAATGTTGATCTTTCATGTCTTGTGGAATGCATAGACCTTGAGAGATTCTACCAAGATTCTACTCTACTTTGAAGCCAAAAATCCGATTCCGATTTTTGACAGTGACAGTTGAGTGACAGTTATCAGAATCACTGAAATGTCTTAAACCTTACTAGAATCGATCCCCTGGAGGACTAGCAAAGACACAACTTTTGACGTTCCGGACATGCGATATGGCGAACTTCATTAATTACTTTTGACGCTTTACGAATTCTGTCGCAAAGTACCGAATGAAGTTAGCGATGTCGCATACTGGAAATTGAAAAGATTTGTCTGTAATACGCCCCCAAGAAGCCGCCATGTTTGGGGATAGCGGGACAAGCAACATAAAATCAGTCCCGTTCAGAACGGGGCGAGTGGTCGCATTACGTATGAATGCTGAGGAAGCAGTCGTCCATGACTGTCTCTAGTACCTCGGTACCTCATGATATTAGGAATATATATAGAGGATTGATTTTCGATAAGATATCAGTTCTAGTGATTGATTCGTTATCAGTAATACATCAAAATGATCTCAATGAAGGTAAGAATACTAACATTTAATTAATAAATGTATTTAAATTAAAACATATATATTATTACATTTTTACTTACGAGAATATTTTTTAAATATATTTTTTAATTTGTAATCACGGTTTCAATTTTTTTTTTTTTAGTTCTGCATTCTTGTATTTGTTTTACTTAGCATTTTATGTTTTTTTTTTCATTGAAATATTGAACATTTTGTAGTTTATTTTTATACAGTACCCTACAATACGTTTTTTTTAAAATATATGTTTTTATAATTTTTTTTAAAATAAAATGAAAAAATAGTTTATATTTGGGTTTTTTAAAAAAAAAAAAAATTTTTTTTAAAAGAAAAATTTTTGTTTACAAAGAAATACAATTTCAATTTAAAGTTTTAAATCAGAAATTAAAAAAAGTCTTGGTGTCTTTTATGTGTGCCACTGGCGCGGCAGCAGCGTGAGCCGCCAGCCGCCAGTTGGCGGTGCAGCACCAGTGGCGTAACAAAAAAAAAAAAAAATATAAATATATTGTGTATTTACAAAAAAAATCTAGACTTACTGTAAAAAAAAAATAAAGACACCATTATTTTTCAAGGCACGTATGAGAAACTATATTGATACCTGAATTTTTTTTTTGTAAAAATGATTTATAGAAAAATCTGGCCAATATTTTTTACATTCGAAATTTCCGAACGAAAATATCAATACGTAACGAAGTGCACAAACAATGTTTTTTTATATAATTTAAATTTTTAACCAAGTACCTACATATTTTTCTTCTTGTCTTCCCTTTAAAACATCTGTTCCCTGTTGTTGCTGTATTTAGCTTTTTTTAACCCCACGAAACAAAATAATAATTTCAAAACTTTTCTTTGTAATTGTATCTTCACATCATTCACTCTTTAAACGATTTTTTTTCGTATTGAAGTTTTTTTTTCTAATCAAACTATAATTTTACAACCTCTATTATTAGGTGACAGTTTGCCTAGCGGCTTTGGTGGCCATCTGTAGCGGTCACCCAGCCATCTCGCATAGCAACGTCGTCCGCGGGCATGGCCACATCGGCCACCTCTCCTCTCCTCTTGTGGCCCTGGGACGTGGCGGGCTAGGGCTAGGCTATGGTGGTCAAGGCTATGGTGGTCTAGGCTATGGTGGTCTAGGCTACGGTGGTCTCGGTGACGGGCTCGGCTATGGCGGGCTCGGCTATGGCGGGCTCGGCTATGGCGGGCTCGGCTATGCTCGGCTATGGCGGGCTGGGCTATGACGGTCTTTATGGAGGGCTGGGCTATGGAGTTCTAGGCAACAGTTTGGGCCTTGGACATGGAGTGAGGGGGCTCCATAACAAACATGGGCTTTATGATGACCATCACCACGTAAGTCGTACAGAATAATAAATATGTATTGATTTAAGTACTTCTTAAATATTTATTAAGAATGTGATATATTAACAGAGACGAAAAAGACGATGAAGACTATGTCAAGCGAATAAAAGATTTATCAGGGGAAGGGTTCACCAATGGGGTTCTTCCAGATAACATGAATATTCTTAAAAACGTTATAAATATTTAAAGTATATTTTTACAATTCCAACGATATAAAACACAATACTCAAAAATTTAGTTTTTATTGATAAATTTATGTTTTAAAAACACGAAAATACGAATGATTTTTAACGCCCGTTATTGGCTAATGATGTCATACCCGTCCACCGTGAAAGGCGTGAAATTCATTCCGTATTAAGCGCCTATATTGCTGTGACGTCACACCGCATGCGCGCGCCAAATGGAGGATTTTGCGAGCGATTTGAAAAAGCGCTATTTCAAACCGCGCTAGAAAATTCATATGACATCGTAAAAATTAAAAAAAAATTCCCTTGATATTGTAATTTTTCAATCAATTTTTTGAAGTAAAAAATAAAAAATCGGAAAGAACCCCAAGCATTTATCGATCTTATATCGACGAAAATTCATTGAAGTCGTTGTTAAAGGTTGATAAACGCTTGTATCGACCTCTATAATTAATTATTCCTTCCTAGGTATTGCCTCAGAATGCTCGCTTGTTGAGTTTTGAGAACAAGTGTCTGAGAAGGATACTAAAATATTAGGTGGTTTGACTTCATAACAAAGAAAAAAATTGTAAATGATTAAATAATGTTTTCAACAGGCCTACCCAGCTTACGCTTACGACTATGGAGTAAAGGACCACCACACCGGAGATATCAAGTCACAGCATGAGGTCAGAGATGGCGATGTAGTCAAAGGTAATAATTATCACAGTAAAATTCATAAAATTCATCAGGATTAACAATAATTATCTCATAAAACTATCAGTTGCTCGATCACAGATCAGTACCGACTCGGTAATAAGCGACGTGATAACGATTTCTTACCCATGGATGTTTAACGTTTTCGCGATCACAATGGAACACGCGTTAAAAGTTATCGATCGGGATTATTAAACGAGCACATACTAGTCGCGAGCCATTTCCCGAGATATATCTTATTTGCACAAATCTTCATTCAATCTTTATTATAATTTAGCCGGTTTTCGGCAAGCCAATATTGAGAAAAGCAGTCGAAATAATAAAAAATCCGACAAGCGCGATGATTTGACATTTGACATAAGGCCGCGATATATAGCCTAGTTCGGCTCCGCTCGGCTCCGCTCGGCTCAGATCGTCAATGCTCGCGGTATTAAACGTTATGTCATTGGGATCGCTCAAATCGTTAGCAATAGCACGTGAATAGCACGCTTTTAACTACGTCGATAGTTATCTGTGCTTGAGCTACAGACGTTTACAATTCTGTACTGTAGTAGAAAATTTTATGCAATAATTTTAATATATTTTTATTAGCAAGATCGAAATTTCGGGTTTGTTTTCATTATATGAAAGCCCCACCCTTTCTCCAGACTGTTTTAAAGACTATTGAGTATTTTTCAGTCCATCACAACTCTTCCGATTTTTGCAACAAGCTAAACCGCAATCTTAAGATTGTCAGTGTGATAAAATTTCGGATGAATTTACGTGATGTACGCGAACAAATGCTTTCATTGCCCCTACCACTGTTTCGGCTCATGTACTATAATTGTCATTTTTTCCATTACCCAAACCAACCAGAGTCGGCCCAAATGGGAAAAGTTTACAACCCCGATCATCCCGAGTTTTCCGTGGTTTTCTCAGCATCTCAGGCAGATGCGGAGAAGTTCCCTTTGGTCCACACCAGATGTATCCCGCCTGATCCCAACACAATATATAAAAAATCAATTAGTAGTCAATGAAAGAAAATCCACTTGATGAAATATAAACCTTGTACATCATAAGCAAGGTAAAAAATAAATGTAACTCTCATTTTAAAAAAAGCCCCGTTCATTATTTATTCGTAAGTACTACCACCCGTATGGAGACCGGCATACTGCCTCGCCAGGCCCACCATCCCAGACATCCACCCAAGCATCCTCATGGCCCATTTATACAGGGTTAATTTTTAGTCAGTTAACAAAAAAAAAACCCTGAATTCAGTATCGTTAATAGAACCCATTTCAATAAAAAAACATGTACTTTTTATTTTTACGATTTATTATTTTTATTCCATTATTTTTTACAAATTACGCACATCCTACTCACAGCTGGTCATCTGAGTTCATGCCCGGCGCATAAGGGTAAGTGCGACGGAGAGGGGGGGGGGGACGCTCTGCCTAGGGTGACCAAGTCTTCTACTGTTTCTGCGGAATCATTTGGGTCCACTTTTCTTTTTTTTTATTTGAGAAAATACATGTTTTTTTATTGAAATGGGTTCTTAAAGATACTGAATTCAGGGTTTTTTTTGTTAACTGACTAAAAATTAACCCCGGTTGTTTGAATGCCTTTGATTTTAGTGTACCCTTCACAAATGATTTTCTTTGATTCTCAGTCAATATTCCCTGGTGGAGCCTGATGGTTCAGTTCGCATTGTAGACTACAAGGCTGATGATATCCACGGATTCCAGGCCAACGTGAAGAAGATTGGACCAACAGTCCACCTCATGCCGCACTATCACCACTAATTCACCAACGACTGATACAGAACCTCCAACGAACTGATTACAATGACCTGATTATGTGTTACGAACGATTTTTGTAAATACGGACGATAATTTTACGTGATAACGTCATAAGAAAACATGATGAAAAATAG
>JAGVSP010003916.1:0-29867 GCA_022494985.1 Micrasema minimum
AATTGACTTAAAAAGAAAAGAAGCGCAAAGAACTGCGATAAAATTGTTATATTTATGTGTTTTCTTGTACTATCTACTATAAAATGAACATTAAAATCATCACCCTTTATCACCCTTTCTTCAGGACATTATAATTTGATTTTATCTCTTGTCTCTTCAGGGTGCCAGTTTGGGTCGTTCGAGCGGAAGATTAAATATAACTCGCATTGGAGCTATTTTTTAGAGTTAAAAAAATGGCAATTTTTTACAACTGGCATTTAATAAACGTGTCAAATATTTAACAAATTACAAATAAAAACAAAATTAGAGTACCTACGCTACATGTTCCGAAATCTTTGAGCAGAGGTAAAAATATTTTTTAAATGAAAGAAAGCAAACATTTTCTTCCGGTATTTACTAAGAAAAATTGAAGCTGACTTGATAAAACAATTGAGATGTCGGCATACCAAGAAATTTCGTCAGCAATACCTTCAACCTCTCGTGGATCTGGACGCGGACGTCCCTAAAAAATGTTTCATTGCTAGCTGTTTCGAAATTGAAACGAAAAAAAGTAGCGGATTTGTTGAAAAAAGAACAGCACAAGAACTGTGTTTTTTTTAATAACCCCGAGTAATCATCAGAAAATTACGGGAATAGATATCAACTAGAATAAAACGTTTTGGTGTTATATTGAGTACCATCTGTCAAGTGGACATCTTATAAACACTGAAGGCGTTTGATAAATACGCGCACGAGACAGCAAAATTTGTACGTGGAAAAAATATGGTTGGTATCTTTACGCCAGCATCTGTGCACAGAATATGAATACATGGTACAGCGGTCATTGAGAGGATGATACTACCCATTACCCATTGGGCAATCATCAGAGACTTACGTACAAAAAACGCAGAAAGTTTGGAAGACATTTAGGAATTCCACACAAGAAAGACCTCGAGAATAAACCCCAATACGGACCTAATAAATAGATATTGGTTTCGTCTGATCCCGTAATTTCAAAGTTTCGGAAACTTCCGCCTGAAAACGTGGTCCTCTTTCAAAAGAAGGTTTGCTGTACAATTTTTTTCTTATAAGTATTTATATAAGAATTGCAATTTATTGCCCCCTTTTTTAACGTTCATATTGCATATAATACCTTTTTGAATGTTTCAATTTAGTATTTTCCCTAAATAATATTTGAATAAAATAAATTGTAATACTTTAAAACTGCTTTTATTTTTAAAAAAAATGTATTTAGACATCAAATTATTTGTTTCCACCTAAATTGTCGAATTCGACGTGTGTACCCTGGTGAGATTTGTTATGTACATCTGGTACCTAATTGGATATCTTAAACTTTTGTGAGTCTACAGCTTTACAAATTGAGCTATGCTGGTGGATGTTTAGGGCAATGAGCAGCTGAGGTAAGTCTCTGCCCTTATCCCGTAAAATACCACTGTAATACCTCATTATTCTTATTGTAAAAAGTCAACTTACGCCTCTGTTGTCGTTATAGTCACATTTTCATCTGAAAAAAAAATAAATTATATTATATTATAAGTTGATTAATAATTTTTTCCAAAACAGGTCCACATCCTGTACCTCCGATTTACCAACGGTTTGCATCGATGGTTTTACGATTTTTTGTTTTATTTAACAGTATAAGTGAAATTTTGTCTACAAAAAGGAAGTTAGCTAAAAATGTTTACATCTACACCACATCCAGCAGACATTCACCACTAAAAGATATTTCGGACACTCTAAATCATATAATATTAATCTGTGTTTGTAACAGAATTAATGGTGCCTTAAAGTCGGTAGTATCTAATAAGTGCTTATCAAAAGAGGCTAAATTGGCAGTTCATAATGGAGTTCTGGTACCCAACCCTTATGTATGGTAGTGAAGCGTGGTGTTGGAAAAAGAAGGATGAAAGTAGATTGAATGCAGTTGAAATGCGATCTCTCAGGCGAATGTGTGGTAAAACTATGTATGATAGGTGCACTAATGTTGAAATTAGAGCAGAATGCAAGTCTAAGATAAGCATTATCGACAAAATTAAGAAAGGTCTTTTACGTTGGTTCGGTCATCTAGAGCGAATGGATGATGAAAGAACGGCTAAAAAAATATATGATGCGACTGTGCCTGGATGTAGAAGTCGAGGAAGGCCGAGAAAGACATGGCATGATCAAGTAAAACAAAAGTGAGCATGTAAGAAGTCGGAATAATCGACGTGCGTGCATGAGAAGATGTATGAATGTGGAGGAAGCAAGAGAAGTATGCCAGGAAAGAGTGGTGTGGCGTTCTATCCTCTCTGCCTACCCCTTCGGTGAAATGGCGTGATGGTTAGTTAGTTAGTTAGTTACATACCCTTGATGCATGTAATATTTTTACTCCAAAAAGATCTTGAACAGATGGTGACCGATATAGGAAATGGAGTGAATCCATTATCACATATATAATACAAGATGGCGTTTTCAGGAGCCTCATTCACCAGTAAATCTCCCATGTTAAGGGATGAGAATTTTCCGTTGATGGGATTTGGTGGTAGCTTACAACTGCTAGCATCTCTATTTTGCCTGAAAATTTCATATTTTACATAAAACATCAAGACAATGGACTGCGGACATTTTTTTAGATGGTGATTTATATCTTAGGTGCGAAAAAAACTTTTTTTATATTTTTGTTTTCATTATTATGTCCGTAATTAATTTAATAAAAAAGTACACAGCTACTACTCTGGTTCTATGCATCAATTATATATTCAGTACGACCTTTTTTGTGCGCTTTCCTTCTCTTGACGGATGCTTTTAAAGGATCCGTTTTCGGCCAATCATTTTATAAGCTCCGTTTTTTTTTTTAAAAATAAAATAATTTTCACAGAATTTTCATTACTGTTCACACCAAAAAAATACGGAATATATAAAAAAATTGTCTCTATTGGTAAGAATCTCAATTTCCAATCATAAAGGTTTCGGCTAAAATGCATAGCAATTTTCTCAATGGAAGACAGAGAATTTTCACATGTGAAGCGACGCGCCATTTCACCGTATATATATGTATATATATATATATTTTTTTTTATTCATTTATTCAAAACATATTGCAAAGTACAAATTAAAAATACTAAATTTGTCCTCACTGGGGTAACCCGTGCCGAGGACTAATTTTACAATTTTTATTATTTTTTAATTACTAACATACAATGGATCCATACATGTGTGTTTTGAATTGATTGTAAAATTAAAATTATGAAAGAAGACTATCTATTTGGTTGAATATTTTTGTTTATCTCTACTCTGCCCACCTCCACTATCCAATTTGACACAGCTTTTTTGAAAACAAGTTCCTGTTTTATTGTTCTGATGGCCAAAGGGAGCACGTTGTAGAGCTTGACAGCATAATACACATAATCCCTCTGACCAAAAGTAGTACGTTGTAGAGCTTGACAGCATAATACACATAATCCTCTGACCAAAAGTAGTACGTTGTAGAGCTTGACAGCATAATACACATAATCCCTCTGACCAAAAGTAGTACGTTGTAGAGCTTGACAGCATAATACACATAATCCCTCTGACCAAAAGTAGTACGTTGTAGAGCTTGACAGCATAATACACATAATCCCCTCTGACCAAAAGTAGTACGTTGTAGAGCTTGACAACATAATACACATAATCCCTCTGACCAAAAGTAGTACGTTGTAGAGCTTGACAGCATAATAAACATAATCCCTCTGACCAAAAGTAGTACGTTGTAGAGCTTGACAGCATAATACACATAATCCCTCTGACCAAAAGTAGTACGTTGTAGAGCTTGACAGCATAATACACATAATCCCTCTGACCAAAAGTAGTACGTTGTAGAGCTTGACAACATAATACACATAATCCCTCTGACCAAAAGTAGTGTGTGTCTTTACTTGCTTCAATATTTTCTGTGTTCTGGATCGTGTGGCTCTTGGGGAGGAGTTTGCAGGTTCAATTTCAGGGTAGGGGTGAATTTGAATGAATTTCAAACACTTAGCGAAATAGGGATAGTTGAATGGTAGTATTTTCCAAGTATGGAATGTCTCTGTAATTCTAGTTCGAAGAAGACAGTGGTCATATTTTTACCTTTTGAAATGGATGGGCTTTGGTCCGACATACGCAGAGCTAGAGACGTCAACTGAAATGAAAAACAAATAAATAAATTATTAATTTGACTTTTTAAAATATTTTTTTTAACCATCTTAACAGAGACGAGAAGTTTGAAAGGGAATATGGATAAATAGGCGTTTACAGGGCTTATGATTTGTCATTGGCTGGGTTAGTAGCCACCTGGTAAAAGTTATAAGCATAACAAATAACGGGTTTAGAAAAGCCATCTTCAGGCGTTTCTTAATAGGAGATATAATTCGGTAAGAATCTCACTTGCATTCATAAAGGTTTCTGCTAAATTACTTAGCAATTTTCTCAATGGATGACAGAGTGTTCGCATGTGAAGCGTCGCGCCAGTTCACTGTATATATACAAGTTTTGCTAATTGCCAGATGTGGATATCAAATAAGGAATGTAGTAATAGATCAAGTGGCCACTTAACCCAGCCAATAACATGTCATTAGCCTGTAAACGTCTAGATATTCATATTCCCTTCCAAACTTCTCGTCTCTGTTGAGATGTCTAATTAATTGCTAGCCCGTAATGGGTGAAATCCAGTTTTTGTCTACAAGTATTTGGACACACTCAAAGTGTTGTTTAAATAAATTATTATTTTCTAGTACAGCGTAATACTAATTTTCCTTACCCGCACCCAATGGTGCATATTGCATTGCATTGGCACAGCAGGTTGATCATTTGTAATGTTTTTATTATATTATTATTATTATTATTTAATATAAGGCGAGCAGCTTAAAGCTGATATGCCTAAATCGGACAGTTAGTTAGGTTTTAACTTGTCCAGTCCATTCTTAAACCCGTTCACACAATAGTGCGAATACGCAATGACCAGCTCCTGCGGTAGCCCGTTCCAGCTATCTACCACCCTGTTGCTCAGGAAATGTTTTCTTGGGTTCTGATTAAACCGGGTCTTCTCCAGCTTAAGGTTGTGGCCTCGAAGTCGTGCGTTGTTTTTCAGTTTAAAGATTTCACACAATTTATTACACTTATAGTGACAGTTCATTATCTTGTATGTTTCAATTAAATCACCCCTTTCCCGTCTTTTCTTCAGTGTTTGTGAGACCAAGAGTTTCTAGTCTCTGCTCATACGGAAGTTGTTTTAGGCTAGGAGATAACTTAGTGGCCCGTCTTTTGGACTCTTTCCAACATATCGATATCCTTAGCAAAGTAGGGACTCCATATCTGAAAATCGTATTCCAGCATCGGTCTGATGTAGGATTTATATATTTGTAATAGCATTTTTGGTGTTATGTATAAAAAAGCTTTTTTAATAAGATAGATAATTGAATATGTGACATTCCTATTTCAAATCTTCAGTTATCGTAACTCAAATTTAAACAATATTTCACATTGACCCGGGAAGCGAATCCGTGACCTCAAGCATGGTAGCCCAACGCAGTAACCACTTCACCACGAGGCGACCAATTCAATATTCCATATAGTTTTCGCATTAGACGGGACAATTAACAAATTGGACAAGAACTTGTACGGTTTTCTGTCCAAGAGAAAAAGGGGTATTGTTCATTTTCACCAAAACGACTGAATGTTATATTTGTGTAATTTAAAGCCGTTAAGGAAAGGAAAATTAAACATTTTGGAACTTACCCTGGGGCCAGTGTAGTAACAACATCCAAAATCTGTAATTTATATTATTTATTTGAACAATTTACTGATGTTTATAAAATTTAACAATAACAAGTCTCTGCTATTATCATTTTAATAAGATAAATTCTCTTAAATGTTGTCAAAAGAAAAGGTCAATAGTCCAAGTTAAAGTGATAATAAAATAGTCTTTTAAAATATTCTTTTTAAATGAAAAAACTATTAACTACTTTTAAAAAAAGGGTTGGTACCAGAACTCCTTTGTTGTACTGCCAATTTTGCTTCTTTCGATAAGTTCTTATTAGGGTGAGATATCTTTAGAATGGATGGAAAATTAAATAAATAATTTAAAATGTACTTACTATAAATAAGAGCTACGAATAACAAGATACACACGTTACAATACATTTTAATATACTGATAAACGAATGGTTCGGTGTTGAGTACAATATTTTTAATTTAAGACATCACACGAAGAGCGGTGTATGGACACATTTTAGCAATTTTAAAAGATCTGAAAACTGCCACAAGTATTTTTTCTATTGATGAGTTACGATTTTTAACAACAACTTGACATTGTTTTTTATAAAAATTAGCTGGTAAAAGTTAAAAGCATAACAAATTGAAGAGTCATCTTCAGGCTTTTCCTAGTAGGTGATATAATTCGGTAAGAATCTTACTTCCAATCATAAACGGTTTCTGCTAAAATGCTTAGCTATTTTCTCAATGGCCTGACAGAGAGTGTTAACATGTTAAAGCGCGTCGCGCATTTTACTGGGATATTGGCAGATATGGGTATCAAATACTAGGTGAAATGGGGAATGTTGTCAATACATCAAGTGGCCACTTGACAGGTCATCCCTGTAAACGCCTAGATACCAATATTCCCTCCAAACTTCGCGTCTCTGTTGAGATGTCAAAATTGTAATTTAGCCCGTAATGGTGAAATCCAGTTTTGTCTACAGGTATTTGGACACACTCAAAATGTTGTTTATAAAATTTTTAATTTTATAGCGCGAATGAGCGATTATTTCGTATTTAATATAAGTTATTTTGAATTACAATTTGACATCTCAACAGAGACGAAACGTTTGGAAGGGAAAATGGATATATGTCTGTCATTGGTTGGGTTAAGTGGCCACTGCTGTATTACAACATTTCCAATTTCGCCTTGTATTTGATATCCATGGCCCAAGATAGCAGACTCCTGAGCTTTGAGAATAGGTGTCTTAGAAGAATATTAGGTGTGCGGTGGTTTGACTTTCTGAGGAACACAGAGGTGAGGCAACGGAGATCTGTCAAACAATTTGAATTTAGAATCGCGCGCCCGGGGGCCCTATACTCGAATCTGTCGGCTTCAAAATCGTAAAAATTCGGACAGGTTTTATTATTCAATGAGGAAATCTCCTAATGTTTAGTTTTGATGCAAATGTGTTATGCTTAAAGAGATATTAACGATAGTACAATTGGCTTTTTGATATCTCCAAAAATAACCATGTTATGAGGTAAGTGAACTGTGTAACGATCGCTCTAAATGGCTGTGACGTCATAGTTCATTACGGCTATTAAAGACACCTATTTTGCTGACTTTATTCAATAACTACTGGGAATTTTCAACATATTTTTTTAACAATATACTAAATCTGTACACATACTGTCATATATTGTAAACATTATATTATTTTCATGGTAATTGATTGCTAATGAAGACAATGAAAATATGCTTCCTCGACTTCTACAAGCAGACAGAGAAAGACATGGCATGATCAAGTATAACAAATACTTGAAAGTGGTCATGGGAAAAGTCGGAATAATCGGCGTGCGTGCATGAGAAGATGTATGAATGTGGAGGAAGGGAAGTGTGCCAAGACATAGTGGTGTGGCCTTTTATCCTCTTTGCATATCCTTTCGGGGAAATGGCATGATGGTTAGTTAGTTTAAATACGCTTCTGTCCATGTCTAGAACTTGTGAGAAAATCATTGCTCTAGTGCTAAATTCCTGGAAGAAAATAGAAGATAACGATTGAATGGAGCAGCCGTGGTCTAGCAGCAAGGTGACTCTAAGCGTTTTTCTATGTTTTGGTCTTTTGTGGTGTCTTTTTTCTGTTCTATAAACAAATTTAAAAAAATAAACCTAGGGTGTCAAAACGCCAAGTGCAGTGAATCTTGAAGGCAAGATGAACAGTCTTACGCTTCAGCGTCAATCTAAAGTATCAGATCATCATCATCATCATCACCATACCATATCCGCTCTCTATGTGGAGCATATGTAATCCGCAAACTGCCTCCAGTCCAAGCGATCGGCCGCCAGCTCCCGTGCATCCTTTCAAGTCAAGTCGACGTCCCGCAGCTCTGACGCAAACCGCCGACGAATTGTCAACGGTGGACGACCAGGACGCCGCCGCGGCGAGAACCTGGTGCCTCGTAAAATGGGCAAGCATGGTGGCGGCTCTCGAGAGGCATACGTAGTAGTAGAGAGGCATGCCTAGCCAGCCGAAACGCCTTCGCTGGACGACAGTAGACGGATGACACTGAGGGATCGATCCCACCTCCACCCGCGGCTGTTATAGAGTCCTTGGGGACTCTCTGTCAGTCACGCTATTTTACGCAGGACTTTTAATTTTTGCTGTTGCAAATTCATCAGCAAATTGCAGGGCCAAAGTTTCCAAGTGAAGTTAAGTCAAGAGGGCGACAGCATCGATCAAGTCAAAAGAAAATCATGATGCCGCCACCCTTACGATCCCTCAGTGTCTCCATATCAAAATGCTCTTTTTTTTCTAGACGTAATACGGATGACAGTATCATCATCATCATCATACCATATGCGCTCCCTATTGTGGAGCATATGGATTGCATAAACACAAAAGTATCACATATTAAATGATTTTATGTGAAAATTGAATTCAAATAAATGTTTCGTATTGACCTCCACCAGGGATTGAACCCGTGAGCTCATGCGTGGCCTTGGTGTATCAATGCAGTGCCCTTCGGGTGCGGACACGGGAGAGAAGTAGTAGTCGCAGTCAGAACGCCACGCTTTCCAGAATAGGGCTCCAGTTTGTCAAGCAAGTGTCACGTGACCCCGGATACGGAAATAAGCGAAATTCACGCCAACTAATCGCAGCCGGCGCCGCTGTTCAATTTTAAAACCTGGTAAGTAACAAAACTCGTAGAACCACCCTAAAGCTGGTGAATCTACTGCAATAATTATCTATCAACAACATTTTGAATGTATACAAATTCTTGTAGACAAATTACTGGATTATACTCATGATGGGCTGATATCAGATATTATTGATGTCCCAACAGAGACAGAGAAACTCTGAAAGCGAATGTAAGTTATCTAGGCGTTTACAGGGCTGAGCTGGGTTAAGTACACTAATAAAGATTATTGCCAAAAATGCTTAAAATCTTCTCAACAGTTGTCACCAGCATAGAATATTTTGGTAATGCGGAACGATGAAGACGAGTTCCATATATACAGGGTTATTTTTTAGTCAGTTAACAAAAAAAAAACCCTGAATTCAGTATCGTTAATAAACCCATTTCAATAAAAAAACATGTCCTTTCTCAAATGAAAAAAAAGAAAAGTGCACTTTTTACAATTCCAACGATATAAAACACAATGATCAAAAATTTTGTTTTTATTAATAAATTTATGTTTTAAAAACACGAAAATACGATTTTTATGATTTTTAACGCCCGTTATTGGCTAATGGCGTCATACCGTCCACCGTGAAAGGCGTGAAATTCATTCCGTAGTAAGCGCCTATATTGCGGTGACGTCACACCGCATGCGCGCCAAATGGAGGATTTTGCGAGCGATTTGAAAAAGCGCTATTTCAAACCGCGCCTGAAAATTCATATGACATCGTAAAAATTTTGAAAAAATCCCTTGATATTGCAATTTTACAATCAATTTTTTGACATAAAAAATAAAAGATCGGAAAGAACCCAATTGTCCCTTGTTATGTTTAGAGATTGGACAGTCAGCGCCACTGCGGCCGTGCCAGTAATTATAACTGCCTCCCAGGGGACGTGTTTTGCCGCCAATTTTCACAATTTCAAAATGGCGGACTGCTGACACGAAATGGCGGATAATAAATTTAAAAACTAACCAGATTTAATCATATCTCGCGTAACCGCTAATATCCATTTTGTGTGCTATCTTATATTTTTACGCTTCAGCGCCAGTCAAGGGTATCACTTAGTACCTACCGACATAAAAAAAATAAAAAAACCCTAATATAATAGAATGTGACATAATGCTACCTGTGACAGTAACACCAGAAATTGAAAGATACTCTAACCCAGTGATTCCCAACCTGTGGTCCGCGGACCCCTGGGGGTCCGCGAATATATGTATGGGGGTCCGCAGTCACATCTCTGGACCATTTGACAACTTTTTTTTTTAAAAATAATTGTTTATGGACAGCCAACGGACATACACTTATATTTAATTTCTAAAAATAACGACCACTTGTAGGCTATCTCCTTCACATTAATAGAGTCTGGTCAGGATATTTTTATATTAGCGAATAAATTTTGAGATAAGACCCTATTAACTGTGTTGGTGTTGCTGTTGTGCGTTAATTATTAACGTATTTTTATTATTTTTTAAATTTCGTATTTGTAGTAGGTACTATTATAAAGTAAATGGTCCAAAAATTTATTGCTGTTTTTTTTTACTAAGGGGGTCCTTGAAAATTGTGCTATTTCCTAGGGGTCCGCGACTGAAAAAGGTTGGGAAACGCTGCTCTAACCAATCAGGTCATTCTTAATATAGGAGTTGCTATGGTAGGTCATACGAAAAAGGTTCTTGTTTCTTAAAACTAACTAAAAAATTAAAATACTAACTAACCATCACGCCACTCTGTCCTGACGTACTTCCCTTTGCTTCCTCTACATTTCACATGTCCACTTTCAAGTACTTGTCGTACTTGGTCATGCCATGTCTTTCTCGGCCTTCCGCGGCTTCTACATCCAGGCACACTTGCATATAAACTTCCTTTAGCCGTTCTTTCATCACTCATTCGCTCCACATGACCAAACCATCGTAAAAGCCCTTTCTTAATTTTGTCGATAATGCTTATCTCAGCCTTGCACTCTGCTCTAATTTCGACATTTGTACACCTATCATACATAGGCTTACCACACAGAGATCGCATTTCAACAGCATTCAGTCTACTTTCATCCTTCTTTTTCCAACACCACGCTTCACTACCATACATAAGAGTTGGTACCAGAACTCCGTTGTGTACTGCCAATTTTGCTAAATAAAGATACAAAAACAAAATAAGTATAAATAAATAATAGAAGTAAGTTATTTATTAACACAGGGTGTAACAAAACTCGATATACAAGCGGGAAACCAGTGAATCTACATCATATTTAGTGTCGATTTTGTAGATTTTTTTTTTTTTATTTGACCCTTAGTTTTCGAGAAAAATGAGTAAGAAATATTTTTTTTGGTAATTTTTTGCAAATTAGTATCAAGAATCATGTATTTAGTCAAATTAATACTATCAAAATAAAGAAAACATGATTTTAAAAATTTATATTAATAACGATTTGTGCAATTTTACTTATGAAAGCTTTTAAGATAAGAAAAAAACTTTTGGCTGTCTTTAAAGTCGGTTTACGGACAATAATTTTACGTGATAACGTCATAAGAAAACATTGATGAAAAATAGCATACTTTTATGAATTGAATTGAATTATTATTACTGAATTATCATTATTTTGTATAATACAAAGCAGGAATTAATTGTAAATTACAATTTTTTCCATAAATTAACCTTTTTTTTGTTTTTTCTTCTTGTGTGCTGCTGCTGTCTCCCTTCTACTCGGACGCATCGGCCGATGGAGTGGAAGAGAGATAGATGCGTCACAAACCGAACACTTAGACCGATCATGCCTCTCTATCGCTTGTTCCGCGCTCTCGCTTGCACACTCGGCTGAGGCGGAACGTGACAATGAGTCATGCTTTTTCGTTTGTGCAGCCGGCGTTCATCGATTTATTAGACGTTATTACGTCAAAAAGTTCAGATTTAAAAGTCATATTTCACATTCGACTCCAAATATGAGTAGTATTGAAGCTCAAGAGGGATATGTAACAAAATTGGGCGGTAAACGTTAATTTAAAGGGTCATTTTGGGTGACACCGTTCTCTAATCCTCCTAGGGTTAAGGGCTTACAATTCTGAGTGGAACTCGAACCCTGGGACCTTATGCTTCAAATCAGCGACATATTTTTGACGACCGCTTATTGTCGAGTGGCCGTCTTCCGTCCATACGTTTTAGAAGTCGTACAAATACCATTATGTGGCAGAAAGCGCGGCTGAGATGAGCATTATCGACAAAATTAAGAAAGGTCTCTTACGACGGTCATGTAGAGCGAATGGATGATGAAAGAACGGCTAAAAGAATATATGATGCGAGTGTTCTTGGATGTAGAAGTCGAGGAAGCCAAGAAAGACATGGCATAATCAAGTAAAACAAATGCTCGAAAGTGAGAAGTCGGAATAATCGACGTGCGTGCATAAGAAGATGTATGACTGAGGAAGGTGCAAGAAAAGTATGCCAGGACAGAGTGGTGTGGCGTTCTATCCTCTTTGCCTACTCCTTCGGGGAAATGGCGTGATCGTTAATTAGTTAGATAGTTATCTAGGTAATCTGTAATTTCTGTCTATAGACAGAAATATGTCTCGGAGAATTAGGTCCATATTATAGATAATACCTAATTATTTTTATATTATATTTTTGAAAATGTTTTATTTTTGCATTTACTAACACTCAAATACTCTTATCCATCTATGGAGATAATTTTTATCATAAGATAATTTTTTTTAGATAAAAAAAAATCTGTCAAACGAGTTAGTATTGTTTATTGGAATTAGATATGAATTTTTTTATTTTATTATTTTCTGATACCATTATCTTTTATAACAAAAGGAATCGTTATACATATTATAAGCGACAGTTGATATAAAATTTGTCCACAAAATCGTGAATTCAATCAATTTTCACACACTGAATTATTCTCTCCTGTATTTTTTTATTTGCATTGATAATTCAAAATGATCAAAGGTAAAACCAATCTTTAAATATAATTTTATGCTATGTTTGTGTTTGTGCACTTGTGTGTCAATGCAGTGCCCTATGCACCATTGGATCCTGATAAGGGAGAGTAGTAATATTTGCGTTTTGTGTCATTTTTCGTAGTTAATTTATGTCAGCCGTGGACGTTTTAAATACAATGAACGTTGTGATCTAGTGAATTTAGTTTTCATTGACTTCATTTTTATATAATTTATTTATCTTTGCACGAGAAGATGAATGAATGTGAAGGAGACGAGGGAAGTGTGCCAGGACAGAGTGGTGTGGCGTTCTATCCTATCTGGCTACCCCTTCGACGAAATGGCGTGATGGTTAGTTAGTTAACTTCAAAGTAGGGTATAGGTTGCGCCCTTGAAGTATATTTATACGAAAACGGTGCTAAATAATGATAATGCATACTGAGGATCGCTGCTCTAGTGTCTAATGCTACATTCCGAGGAGAAAATTAAGGACTATGATTGTATGTAGTAACACCTTCTCTCGATCAACAATCTCTTTCAGTTATTCAGCTTCTGGTGTTGGTCGGCTCAGTATTTGGGAACCCTCCAAGATGCTATCTTCCCTCTGAAGATGGCCAGGCTTATTACATGTCCAACCGCCAAGACTGCACCACATTCTTCCAGTGCGAAGGATTCTACATTCATATGCTCGATTGTCCCAAGGGACTCTGGTTTAACCCCACTGTTAATGTGAGTAAACCCAACTTTACTACTACATCTACTATTAATTTCCCTTATCTACACTCAATGGTGCAAAGGACACGAAGGCAAGATGATCAGTCTCACACTTCATTGCCACTACAGACTACGTAATATTAGTATGAAAAACAGACGTTAACGAATATTTCGCATACTCCAAACGTGCTAACCACTACACTATGGAGTGAGACAGAGTACCTACATTAGTATTTTATTTTAATATCTTTAAATTGGTACGTCTCAACTAGTAATTGTAGATGTAGATACTCCCTCCATTTTTCCTTGAAAAGACAATACGGAACCAGAAACAAAAGTTACTCTTTACCTCAGTTTATTAAATTCCGCAGAATTCAGTTATCTAAATGAGAAACAGAAGCGGGCCAAATACACTACCCTGAGGAGTACCAAATTTACTATCAAGTATGCTGATACATGTACTAAAGAATAAATTGAATGCCAAGGCATTTTTAGTTAGCCAAGTACCTGATAAAAACAGTTCAAAGCAGTGCCTCTAATACTTGGTTTAGTTTCTGTTCAGCTTGAGACACGATATACCAAGTATTATCATCGCCATCTCTGGTGCAAAAACCTATTGAGGGTCTTCTTGGCCGCCTTCAAGAAACTTGTCTAATCTCCAACTGCTTCCTTCTAGTTTCTAATGCCCCACGATGCGGTCCTTTTCCGCACAGTACAACCACCTTAATTTAGTCTCCTGATGCTGTTTATACTCATTGGTTTATAGATCAATAGCCTCTTAGGTGGTCGGACCTCACAAACATTTATAACATTACACAAAATATATTTTTGTTTTTACATTCTTCTAGGCGTTGAATAAACAAAAATTGGAATACGTAGAAACACAAAATAACAGAAAAATGTTTTTTTTCTAGGCTTGTGATTATCCAGAAAATGTTCCAGAGGGGTCGTGTTATCTGAAGAATTAACACTTGGACATTCGTAGAAATGACATCGTACTTTTTTGTAATAATATTTGAATATTTTTTAATAAAAAAAGGTCGTTTTGATCAAATTGATGCAATAATTATTTTTGGTAGAATTACAATCGGAGGAATTTTTTTCATAGTAGCGCGGCTTTAATAAAAAAAACGCTCAAATGCCTCCATTTGGCGCGTTGTTGTTGTTGATTGTTCTAGCTACCGTTTTTGAAACAATTGGGTTCTTCCCGATTTTTTATTTTTTTATTTCAAAAAATTAATTGAAATTGAAAAATTACAATATCTAATAAAAAATAAAAAAAAATCACTTCGGAATTTTTAAATAAAATTGTTTACGTCATCAAATATGAAATTTCTAGCGCGGTTTTGAAATAGCGCTTTATCAAAAATCGCTCGCATGAAAATCCTCCATTGGCGCGCGTCCATCTGTGATTCGTGCACCATGCCTCGCAATATAGGCGCTCCACTTACGATCGTTTGATGAATTTCACGCCTTTTCACGGTCGACGGGTAAGCGCGTCATTAGCCAATGACGGTCGTTATAAAAATCATTCGTACATTTTCGTGTTTTTAGCATAACATAAACTTTATAGTTAATGAAAACCAAATATTTTTGATCATTGAAATTGTAAAAATATACTTTAAATGTTTATAACGTTTTCAAGGATATTTCATGCTGGAGGAAGACTCCACAAAACAAAGATTCTTTTCTCAAATGACAGATTTCAGTCTAATAAAAAATAAAAAAAAATCACTTCGAATAACATGTTTTAAATATGTGTTTATTTCAATCAAATATTGATACCATATTGATATTATTATTATTGACACCACAACATGAATTTGATTCCCAAATTCTTGAGTATTCTTAAGATCCATGCTTTAAGTTGAAATATTTCAGTAAATGGCTGTAAATGTTGTTGGGTCTGCATGATGTTCCATCGTGGTTCATTCAGAGGACCATTGCTTACGATGACTCGTATGAACCAGCGTGTTCCAAATCCATCGTTCGTTTGAGGGAATACAAGTCCTCCACCACTAACGCCTTGGCACACCGCAGAACCTACAAAATGATGTGAAAATTGAAAGATGTATTATATTTATTCAATTTTATAACTGAGAGCCACATCTTTAAAATCAATCGTTTTTGTTTTTGAAAGCTTACTGTATCCTGATTTCCCATATCTGCACTCGGGGATAGTACACTGCACTTTGGTAAACCAACTAGAGTAAATCTCAGTTATTTATTATGTTACATATTTTTGACCCAAAAATCCCTTTAAAACCGATGATTGTAAATATGAAATTTTCGGCTTTAGATTGGATATGGGATATGGTATATATTTTATTATGTAACACAGTCCAATTTGAAATGGATAATGAAAGAAGAGTTAAAAGTATTTATAATGGGAGTGTGTCTGGGTGTAGAAGCTGAGAAAGGACGAAAAAATCGTGGGATGGTCAAGTACAAAAAAGACTTGAATATGGTTATAGAAAAAGACAGAATAATGTCAGATGCATGAAAATGATGTAAATATGCGAATGGGGCAAAAAATTTCCATAGAAAAGTCAACTTTAGCATTTTTACTCCAAATTTATTTATTACATGAGAAATAAGAACTTATCAAAAGCAAAAGCAAGTACACAACGAGTTCCTGGTACCAACCCTTATGTATGGTAGTGAAGCGTGGTGTTGGAAAAAGAAGGATGAAAGTAGACTGAATGCTGTTGAAATGCGATCTCTGTGTGGTAAGCATTATGTATGATAGGTGTACAAATGTCGAAATTAGAGCAGAGTGCCAGGCTGAGATAAGCATTATCGACAAAATTAAGAAAGGGCTTTTACGATGGTTTGGTAATGTGGAGCGAATGAGTGATGAAAACATGGCTAAAAGAAGTTTAAATGCAAGTGTGTCTGGTGTAGAACCGCGAAAGGCCGAGAAAGACATGGCATGACCAAGTACGACAAGTACTTGAAAGTGGACATGTGAAAAGTCGGAATAATCGGCGTATGTGCATGAGAAGATGTATGAATGTAGAGGAAGCAAAGGAAGTCTGTCAGGACAGAGTGATATGGCGTTCATCCTCTCTGCCTACCCCTACGGTGAAAAGGCGTGGATGGTTAGTTAGTTAGTTACATGAGAAAAATGTTATAAGGAAATAAATATTAGGTAAATAAATAGCAAAGGCATGGAATTATAATAGGAAAATAGAATGACAGATTCTCTTAACGGACAAAACATAGCATAGTTACAGCAAAACTTACGACAGAAATGGAGTGATATGGGATGGATACCACTAATCAGCATTTAATTGGATTTTGGTGAAAGATGTTTTTTTCGAAACTTCAAAAAAATAAACATACCATTGCGATATCCCGCGCAGAATTTGTCCATGGTAAGAAAGCCTGAAAACTGGTACAATTCCATTTCTTTTCTGCAATCGTTCAGGTCTAAACTGGGTAGTTTAAACGTCTTCAATATATTTGAAGGTTTTTTCCGTCTTCTGTAAGACCCAGCCCAGCAACCTGACATAAAACACTCAAGATTCAGATGATTTTAATTTGTTCCTTTTAATACCTATAATAAATCATGGAACTTCTTTTGACTCCTGTTAGGGCGAAGTCAAGCAGAATTATATTTCACCCACAATTGTACAAGTGGAGAGTGAGGAGATTGTCTATAATTTATTTGTGTAGTATTATCTAATTTAGCATTGATTTATTTCAAGCTGAAAGAAGATTTTCCTTTCCAAGACGATTTGGTGAGACATTGAGTTTAACGCTGCTCATTAGATAGTCAAGCAGTGATCGGCATGTCGGAATGCGTCATTCAAATTCAGAGAAGTTTGAAGTTCTAGAAGTTGTAATATCACTTTGTTGATTATGGATATTCCCCGCGATACTTGACATGCAAGTATATATTCTTTACCTAAAAAAAATCGGATTACGGCATGATTTCTGCTTTTCTGAAAAACATTTAAAAGAAGCAGAATAAGCAGTTTTCATGATTAAAGATATAAGAAAGACGATAAGGTTCCGATAGACTAGTATAAATAAAAATAAATATGCAATCAAAACAGTATCATGACTTAAGAAAGTGACGATAAGGTTCCGAAGACTAGTAGAATAGGAAAAAACATGCAAGTGTTGGCTGCCACAAAAACAGTATCATGATTTTAAGCTTTCTTTATTTATTTCTTATATTATCGTCTTTGCGATAAGGTTCCGAATGACTAGTAGAAATAGAAAAACATGCAAGTATGTTGGCTGCTAACAAAACAGTAACAATTTAAAAAGACGAATTCCGAAAACTAGTAGATTATCTGCTTTTCTGAAAACACATTAAAAAATATTACCGAAGACTATAGAAATAAGCAAACAACAGTTTCATGATACAAAAAGATGATAAGAAAGACGATAAGGTTCCGAAGACTAGTAGAAATAGAAAAAACATGCAAGTGTTGGCTGCTACAAAACAGGATCATGATTAACAAGTATAAAAAGATGAAATTATATATATATATGTACCTCGGCATTTTGTACAGATGTCAAGCCAATTTCATTTACGTCGTTCCAATTGCGATAGAACTTACCAGAACTTATTTGATAGTATTGTGCATCAATTGCACTATTCGTTTGAGGATTGTAAAAGCAGTGAGCGGCTGTAAAAGACTGTTATTTTTAATACCTTAACCAAAATACTGTGATTATTTTTTTAATGGGTTATGTATAGTATCAATATTCGTAAAAATAGGTAAATATCACGTACTACGAAAACCGATGAAAATAAGTTAAATTGATTTAGAAATATTAATATTAAGGACAAGGACATTGAAAGGAGGGTTAGTGCCGGTAACGGAGTTAATGGTGCCTTAAAGTCGGTAGTATCTAATAAGTGCTTATCAAAAGAGGCTAAATTGGCAGAGCATAATGGAGTTCGGGTACCAACCCTTATTAACGGAAGCGAAGCATGGAGTTGGAAAAATAAAGATGAAAGTAGATTGAATGCCGTTGAAATGCGATCTCTCAGGCAAATGTGTGGTAAAACTATGTATGATAGGTGGACTAATGTTTAAATTAAAGCAGAATGCAAGGCTGAGATAAGCATTATCGACAAAATTAAGAAAGGTCTTTTACGTTGGTTCGGTCATGTAGAGCGAATGGATGATGAAAAAACGGCTAAAAAAATTTATGATGCGACTATGCCTGGATGTAGAAGTCGAGGAAGGCCGACAAAGACATGGCATGATCAAGTAAAACAAGTGCTTGAAAGTGGGCATGTAAGAAGTCGGGATAATCGACGTGCGTGCATGAGAAGATGTATGAATGTGGAGGAAGCAAGAGAAGTATGCCAGGACAGAGTGGTGTGGCGTTCTTTCCTCTCTGCCTACCCCTTCGGAGAAATGGCGTGATGGTTAGTTAGTTAATATTAATATTTAACAACGTTTTCGTTAATAATTTTCGAAGCAAATTTGTTGAAAAATAACCTTTCACGAAAACGCTATTTGTCGTACCTCTATAATCCAGAGAGTAAAAACTTTTGTGCAATTTTGACAGCTCTCCCACGTATTGTGAAGTACCCCCAATAATTATCTGATCTCATTGTTGTTTTTATAATTGACAGTAAAAAATCATATTTGTAATGATATCCTTACCACTGATTACAATGTGAGATGACAGAAGACTCCCTCCACAGATTTGTTGAAAGTTGTTTTCTCCCATCTTTTGGTATATTGCCACGTGCCAAGGAAATTCATGTCTTTTGCTGACTAAACCATTTACCATGTGGCTGGTGGCTGCTGATGAGTCGTACCCACAGTCTACAAAATAATACAACATTTTTCAAAACTAGACAAGAATAGATTTAGAAAAAGATTAATCAAATTTGACTTTATTTAAAAAAAAAAAAAAAAAAAACAATATATACATAATACACAATACAATAGTGTCTTACTGAGTTGCCTACTGCAACTCGTCAAATAAATACAATGTTAACCCTCGCCTTGCGGTGATGGAACCCGCGTTGCGAAATCTCACTAAATAAATAATATCTCCGTAAATAATCAAAATATAACAATGACATTTTCGTTAATCTTCAATCAATCAACACTTATTCTCAAAACTCAACATTCGAGAATTTTGAGCTTTTGTGAGGTGTCTTTTGTTATTAAATTTACTGGTCGAAAAATAGGCGTAATAATTGGGTTCTTCCCGATTTTTTATTTTTTATTTGAAAAAATTGATTGAAAAATTACAATATCTAGGGAATTTTTAAATTTTTTTACGGTCATATAAATTTTCTAGCGCTTTTTCAAATAGCTCGCAAAATCCTCCATTTGGCGCGCATGCGGTGTGACGTCACAGCAATATAGGCGCTCACTACGGAATGAATTTCACGCCTTTCACGGTCGACGGGTATGACGTCATTAGCCAATAACGGGCGTTAAAAAATCATTCGTATTTTCGTGTTTTTTAAAACATAAATTTATAAATGAAAACCAAATTTTTGATCATTGTGTTTTATATCGTTGAAATTGTAAAACTATACTGTAAATATTTATAACGTTCTCAAGGATATTCATGCTATCGGGAAGAACCCTATTGGCCTCATTATCAGATCCTTATATTGTATATTTATATTATTTTTGTTCATGGCTGTTGATTTCCAATAAATAAAAAGGTGTAACTTAACAACTTGCCGTGCTTTTTATGAGGAACTAGTCTATTGCTAAATCCATAGATATATAACAAGATGTAGAAAAAGAGTCGAAGAGAGAAATTTATACAGTAGGTTAAGATAGGTTGGGTTTAATAAAATAATATAAATCAAATGGCTATTTAAAAGCAATATCCTTTATAATAGGTTATGAAATTTATACAGAAGGTTAATGATAGGTTAGGTTAAATAAAATAATTTAATCAAATAGATTTTTAAAAGCGAAATTTGACAATACATAATGAAGGCGTAACCCAATCGCGTATCAACCAATCACAGCTTAGCCCGCTTTTACGCTTCACTCTACAAATAATAATAATAATAATAATCCTTTTATTTAGCATCATCTTTGATACAGTACATAAAATAAAATAAAATATAATATAAAATAAAACAAAATAAAATAAAACAAAATAAAATAAAATAGAATAAAATAAAATAAAATGAAACAAAAAAATAAATAAAATAAAATAAAAAGATAAAAATGTGGGTCAAGGTGGTCGAAAATTTAAAGTTTTCGACCAATGCTTCAGGAGTGGGGCCGTCCGCGAACAGCAGCGCGGCTTGGACCATCCCACTCCTGCACCCAAACAGCCGACTCCTGAAGTTAGCCACTTTAAAACGCACCGTGGCTTCAAAGGAGTTTATTCCTGAGATAGCAAACATACCGGAAGCACTGCAGATCCTTGGTAAGCGGTTCAGTATTCTAAAGGCATTATTATACTGCACTCTTATTGCACTCCAGCTTGCTGCTGAGTATTGACAAACCAGAGACTTAAAATGTTTTGAAATTTTGACAGCTGCACGTCAAGTTGTTAAGTTACCCAATAAAAAAATAATAAGTGATTACCAGGAGCACAATTTGGCACATCATTATCCCATTTTCCATTGGCTCCCCTCCCGCAGGTGAGTTCATCAAACGATGTTAATGGGATATGTCCGGGTTTACAGGCCGAGCTTATGTAAGAACCTGGTTGCATAGTTACCTTACACTTTACTACTTCACGTTCTTTATTGTAACATGTAAAGTCAACAGTGTGAGATATGGGTAACTTGCAGTAACCTGGAAACATCATGTTAGAAACATCACCATACATCAAACCATCAACAGTTTTATACAGGCAAATCATCATCACATACATGCGGTAGATGCGCCGCATGCCTTCGTATTGGAAAACTATACAGGGTTATTTTTTAGTCAGTTAACAAAAAGAAACCTATTTGTGCAATAAAAACTTCTTTGGCCATTCTTTTCACCCCAAACGCAAAAAAAAGAAAAGTGCATTTTACGTGACGAATATTTATTATCAGATTAGGCAGTTTAATAATTTCCTCAGAAATAGTAAAGACTTGGTCACCGTCCGCATGGGTACTGCGCGAGCGGCGAGCGCAAACCCTAAAATGACCCGCGCGCACAATACAAGCATCAGTGACGTCGCACTTACCCTTAAAATGTGGTGCCGCGCGATGAACATCCCAGCCAAAGTGAATAAGGATGTACGTAATTTCAAAAAAAAAATTCATATCGTTAATAAAAATAATACTTCGTAAAAAAAAAAAGGACAGTGTTTTTTTATTGAAATGGGTTCTATTAACGATACTGAATTCAGGGTTTTTTTTTGTTAACTGACGCAAAAAATAACCCTGTATGAAAATATGTAAAGATGTATAATTTCTTAAGCGCCATCTGAATAAAAGTGGGTGAATCGTAAATTTAAAAAGGACACTGCTTTACCAACAAAAAAAGTAAGTAAGTACTTTTTTTGGAAGTCAAAATGGTTGGTAAAAGCAGTGAGCTGTAATCTGTTACCATAGAGGTTGGTAAAGCAATAGTGTACAATTAGTTAGTGAAAATTGGTTGATTAATAATTAAGACTAAAATAATTATAGTTAAAGACTTTTAAATATTATTGATATCTCAACAGAGACAGAGAAACTCTGGAAACGAATGTGGGTTATCTAGGGCGTTTACAGGGCTTATGACCTGTCATTGGCTGGGTTAAGTGGCCACTTGATGTATTACAAACATTCCTCATTCCGAAATTTGTCATACGAAAAAAAAATTGTCATACATGGTTGTCAGATTATGGGCTGAATGGGAAATGTTGTAATACATCAAGTGGCCACTTAACCCAGCCAATGACAGGTCATAAGCCCTGTAAACGCCTATATAACCCACATTTCGTTTCCAGAGTTTCTCTGTCTCTGTTGAGATATCAATAATATCTGATATCAGCCCAGCATGGGTATAATCCAGTAATTTGTCTACAAGTATTTGTATTCGTTCAAAATGTTGTAAAAGACTTTTAATATCGTTTCTTTGTTTTTCAGGTGATTTTTTATGATTTATAATTTATTTATCTTTAATTGTTTGTTATTATGCATGAGAAATTAAATAAAGAATCATTGTTTTTCAGAGATTTTCAGAGGTATTCAGAGGTTTTTCAGAGACCATATTGTCTTATTAATACAGGGTTATTTTTTAGTCAGTTAACAAAAAAAAACCCTGAATTCAGTATCGTTAATAGAACCCATTTCAATAAAAAAACATGTCCTTTCTCAAATAAAAAAAAAAAAAAGTGCACCCAAATAATTCTTCAGAAATAGTAAAGACTTGGTCACCGTCCGCCCGGTACTGCGCGAGCGGCGTGCGCAACCCCCCCGCGCGCACTTCCCCGTCGCACTTACCCCTATGTGGTGCCGCGCATGAACAACAGCTGTGAATAGGATGTACGTAATTTGTAAAAATTATAGAAAAAAAAATAATAAATTGTAAAAATAAAAAGTACATGTTTTTTTATTGAAATATATAAATTATAACAACATTTTGAATGTGTACAAATACTTGTAGACAAATTACTGGATTAAACCCATGCTGGGCTTATATAATATATTATTGATATCCCAACAGAGACGCGCTTAAATGTTTTGATGTCGAGTTTCCTAAGGAATGAGATGAATCTGTTCTTACTCAGACATTCCGGAATAGAGGACCACTTGGTGGACTCGCAGAAGGAGAACTCCTGTGTAAACACGTAGTTCTTATCGCAGGAATACCTAAGTACTGTAGAGCCTTCGACTTTACGTCCTACAGCGACCTGTTGTTGGCTATTGTCGCCCAACACTTCGTATCGGCCATGCTTGGGAAACTTTGGCAGTGGACAACCGGACCTAAAAAACAACATTTCCATACATTATTAAAATAAACAATGAAAGCCCCACCCTTTCCCTAGACTGCTTTAAAGACTATTGAGTCTTTTTTCAGTCCAGCCAACTCTACCGATTTTTTCAACAAGCTAAAACCGCGATTTTAAGATTGTTAGTGTGATAAAAATACGGATGAGTTTACGATTATGTACGCGAACAAATGCTTTCATTGTACCCCTACCACCGTCTCGGCTTATGTATTATAATTGTCATTGTTTCCATCACCCAAAAACAACCAGAGTCGGCCCAAATTAACAGTGGTAGGGATGTTAGTTTCTACCCCGATCATTATTTATTAGTAATTACAACCACCCGTGTAGAGACCGGTATCCCGCCTCGCCAGGCCCCCCATCCCAGACATCCACCCGTGCATCCGCGGTCAGGGTCTCATCGATACTTAACTAATAAATTCATTCATTCATTAACCATATCCGCTCCCTATGTGGAGCATATGGAATCCACAAACTGCCTCCAGGCCAAGCGATCGGCCGCCAGCCCCCGCACATCCTCCCAAGTCAAGTCCACGTCCCGCAGCTCTGACGCAAACTGCCGACGAATTGTCAACAGTGGACGACCGGGACGCCGAGAACCTGATGCCTTGTAAAATAGGCTAGCATGGTTAAGGCTCTCGGGAGGCAAACGAATGTATATATGTTACGAATCGAAAACCATTCACCAGCGCGTAACTAGCTCCATCTATGAATTGATATTGAAGCTAAGTATTTATTAACAAATTACTTCATTTTTGTAATTAAGACTCTGACCGAGTTAAATTACTTTCTAGTAATTAATTTAAAACAGCCAATGACAGCTCATGAGCCCTGTAAAACGCTCGAATATCCATATTCCTGAATTTGGAAAAAATTCTACTTAGTGATATAAAATGAAATATATACCTTCTCCCGTCTTGTGATAAATCCAGATTGGTGTACAAGTATTTGAACACACTTAAAATGTCGTGTGTTTAGTGTCTATACATTATATTTTGGGATATAAAATGAAATATATACTAAACACACGAGTTGGAAAAAGGCATATGTTAGATGGCAGTATTGTATCAAAGTAGGTATGGGAAAATGGAGGGATAAGTTTTATTATATTGCTAACTAACTAACTAACCATCACGCCATCAGGCAGAGAGGATAGAACGCCACACCACTCTGTCCTGGCATACTTCTCTTGCTTCCTCCACATTCATACATCTTCTCATGCACCCACGTCGATTATTCCGACTGCTTACATGCCCACTTTCAAGCACTTGTTTTACTTGATCATGCCATGTCTTTCTCGGCCTTCCTCGACTTCTACATCCAGGCACAGTCGCATCATATATATTTTTAGCCGTTCTTTCATCATCCATTCGCTCCACGTGACCGAACCAACGTAAAAGACCTTTCTCAGTTTTGTCGATGATGCTTATGTCAGCCTTGCATTCTGCTCTAATTTCAACATTAGTGCACCTATCATACATAGTTTTACCACACATTGCATTCAATTTACTTTCATCCTTATTTTTCCAACTCCATGCTTCGCTTCCATACATAAGGGTTGGTACCAGAACTCCATTATGCACTGCCAATTTAGCCTCTTTTGATAAGCACTTATTAGATACTACCGACTTTAAGGCACCATTAATTCTGTTACCGGCTCTAACCCTCCTTCAATGTCCTTGTCCATATTTCTATATATTGCACAAGGCAAAAACAATTTTACAGAAGAGATATAGAAAAACCATATAAGTACATGCGTCAAAGAGAGACAGAATGATTAGATGAGACAAAATGCTCGCTCGATGGAGTTGACCGATGATAATTAACTTATACTTTATACAAGAATACAAATTGCACTTACTTAGGCTCCTGTATCGGTTTCAGGGTAGCTGTATTCCGAACAGTAGTAACTTCGTTTCGTGATCCTGGAATCTTAATTTGGGACACTTCTGGGAACATAATAATAAAGGAATCAATATTAAGTCATAAATAAAAAATGCTGGAAAGTACAGGTAAGTTATTTCAAAATCCTTGGCTACATAGATGTAATTGGGTTGTTTCCGATTTTTATTATTTTTTTTCAAAAAATTGATTTAAAAATAGCAATACACCGTGTCCCACGATGAGACCGCGAAACTCCGGAGGGTGATTGTTCATGGTATTCTGAGAAAAAAATCCTTTGTAAAGTTTTTGATCCGGGCATTTTTAATAATTAATTAAAAAAAAGTATTAATAAAAGCGACTATGTAATACTGGCTTCTGTTTGAAATGCTAGCGGTGGCGGGGTGGCGGTGGGCGGGGAGGAGTGGGGGTCCGCTCTGGTCACCGAACGCCTTGCCTTGTGCGGACATTCAAAATTCGAATTTCATATCTGAAATTGGTGCAGGTCACGTGGTGTTAGCCAGTTCAAAAATGGACGGTATTACACGCGTGAATTTTTATTCATATTTTAATAATTTTTTTAAGAAATTAGAATTGAGTTTTTTGAAAAACTTTATTAAGATTTTTTTTCTCAGAATATCATGAATAATCACCCTCTGGAGTTTCGCGGTCTCATCGTGGGAAACGGTGTATACATAATAATTTTTTACGATGTCATATGAATTTTCTAGCGCGGGTTGAAATAGCGCTTTTTCAAATCGCTCGCAAAATCCTCCATTTGGCGCGCATGCGGTGTGACGTCACATCAATATGGGCGCTCACTTCGTAATGAATTTCCCGCCTTTCATAATGGACGGGTATGATTTCATTAGCCAATAACGGGCGTTAAAAGTCACTCGTAATTTCGTGTTTTTAAAACATAAAATTTATAATGAAAACAACATCTTTGATCATTGTGTTTTATATCGTTGGAATTGTAAAAATATACTTTAAATATTTATGACGTTTTATTATGACATTAGAACCAACCAAAATTGGCAGTATACAACGGAGTTCTGGTACCAAGGAAGTAAGCAAAGGAAGTATGTCAGGACCAAGCTGTATGGCTATTTATCCTCTCTGCCTACCCCTACGGAGAAATGGCGTGATGGTTAGTTAGTTAGTAAGTTAGAACCAACCAATTAAACTTCTAACAAAGTAATTTGTACCGTGTTGAATTCGGCAAATTATAGGTACATCCGGGTGACATTTCGAATAGGGAAAAATCACGTTTTTTTATTTTTAATCATAAAAAAATTAATCATTAAAAAAATCCTGTAAAAAAATTTTTTTCATAATTTTTAGTTGGTTAAAAATTATTTTGAAATTTTTATTTCAAATCACATAATAAATATATTATTGAATTTTTTTAAATGTAAAACCTAAATATTTTGAATAAATCAAAAGTATACGGGGATTCTTTTCTACAAAAAATGCCCCTTGCAACAGTTGCCAAAACTCCAGAAATGTTTCATTCAACACCGCCGATCTACCTAAAAACCACACCTTAGCTACAACCACTAAAAATCCTATTATTACAAAGCTTTCTAACTTTAAAAAACTTGCCTCGTTTACATGTTGGAGGGGTCTTGTCCAGAACTCCGTTATCACACTTGATAGGTCCAAGATCACCAGACTTCAGGATGAAGTTGTCCTTGCACTTGGTAGATATGGTGGTCCCGTGGACTGCAGTAGAAGGACAAGCGACAGGATCTCCAGAAGAAAGGATGCAAGAAACAGAATCAGACATCGCCACAGCACATCTTTCTGTAAACAAATCAAATTGATCTTAAATTTATGTTTGAAGCACTCAATTTGAAAATATGCATGAAATAAAAACACCATCAGGTGCTTTCAGACATGCAGATGGATATCTGAGTAGATACGACATCATAGCCCTCTCATCACACGATTAGAAAATGATTGACGAGGAGGCAATCATGCTGAAGAATTGGTTTCAGCTTCAATTAATGATCTTACTGTTACAAACTGGAACTGGGGCCCAAGAGTTGACATGCAGATAGATATCTGAGTAGATACGACATCATAGCTCTCATCACACGAGTAGAATATGATTGACAAGGAGGCAATCATGCTCCTTGAATCATTGTGCAAACCTTCCTGAGAAGAAATTGGTTTCAGCTTCAATTAATGATCTTACTGTTACAAACTGGAACTGGGGCCCAAGAGTTGACATGCAGATAGATATTTGAGTAGATACGACATCATAGCTCCCATCACACGAGTAGAATATGATTGACGAGGAGGCTATCATGCTCCTTGAATCATTGTGCAAACCTTCCTTAAGAAGGAATTGGTTTCAGCTTCAATTAATGATCTTACTGTTACAAACTGGAACTGGGGCCCAAAAGTTGACATGCAGATGGATATTTGAGTAGATACAACATCATAGCCCTCATCACACGAGTAGAAAATTATTGAGGAGGAGGCAATCATGCTCCTTGAATCATTGTACAAACCTTCCTTGAGAAGGAATTGGTTTCAGCTTCAATTAATGATCTTACTGTTACAAACTGGAACTGGGGCCCAAGTGTTTTCAGACATGCAGATGGATATCTGAGTAGAAACATCATAGCCCTCATCACACGAGAAGAAAATGATTGACGAGAAGGCAATCATGCTCCTTGAATCATTGTGCAAACCTTCCTTGAGAAGGAATTGGTTTCAGCTTCAATTAATGATCTTACTGTTACAAACTGGAACTGGGGCCCAAGTGTTTTCAGACATGCAGATGGATATCTGAGTAGAAACATCATAGCCCTCATTGCAAGAGAAGTAGAGGATGGTGTATAAAGTGACTGCGCTTCTTGTATCATTGTTAGGAAGAGAGTAACTCCCGTGAGATGGAAGCGGTGGAAGCTTGCAGACTTTTTGACTCGGATTCGCAGCAGCTGTCGACCTGAAAAGTATAATGAACATTTTCAGATACTTCTTAAATACTTTCCCTTATCTGCAGCTAGTGGTGATCAATATCACTGCACTTGCAAATAACAATCGAGGGGCCTGATTATACATACATGGTGTAACAAAACTCTAGGTACAACCCGAAAACTGGTGAATCTACAACGTATTTGGAGACGATTGTGTAATATGACTTTTTAATCTGCGCTAGAAAAAAAAATAATTGTTTCTTCTGACAAAAGTTTTCATAAGTATGGCAGATTAAGTAAAATTGCTCAAATTCTTATTAGAACGCGTTTTTTAATTCTGTTTTCTTTATGGATAGTAATTTGACTAAATACATGATATTATCTTATAATAATTTGCAAAAAAATCAACTTCGTACTCAATTTTCTCGAAAACTAAGGGTCAAATAAAAAAAAATTCTACAAAATCGACTTCAAATATTATGTAGATTCTCTGGTGTGATGTATTGGTATGGGGGCTTTTAGTAATACACGGCTGTGATAATATTGATGGGTTTATTATAATACAGGTTTAACTGTCTAAGCTGCTCAGAGCTCTAACTGGGAATGACGGGCACACAGCAGACATACTACAAAACACACACACGTTCGTACATCTTCTTTCCCGCTTGTACATCGAGTTCTGTTACACCCTGTATTGGCAAAATATCATAATATTTTGCACACTATAAGCGTTTTTCTATACTTTTTTTAAAGTCCCTAATATACTTACAATTTGTTGACAGTAGTCGTTGGAATCACTTCTTTATCCGGATCTAAACAAAAAATTGGTTGTATGAAATTTATGTTGGAAGCACTCACTTTGTAGTTATTCATTATAAACTATTTAAATGAAAACACTTTGTTTTTAACTACTTTTTTTTATTTTATTATTAAAACTCCCGACCGGTTTCGAAACAACACGTGTCTCTTTGTCAAGGGTACAAGAATGAATGAAATTGGATAATGAAGTAAGTTGTGTCAGTGCATATGTTCAATGGTCAGGTCTATTGTTTGTCTAAGGTTGAGAGATGAATGGATGGGTGTGTAATTTATGCCTTTTTTTATGGATTAGATATCTTTAAGTTAAGAGGGGGCTGTAGGAAATATTATTTATTTGATTATTTATTAAGTTGCGATTATTATTTAAAAAGACTTTTAATTTCTAAAATGTCTAAATTGTCTAATTTTAATAGTTTATGTTCTACATGTAACACTTTTAGCCCGGTATCTTTATTGAAATTATGATTATTTTCTATTAAATGGTTCGCAAATTCTAAAAAATGATTATTAGATAAACAACGCAAATGTTCTTTTAATCGAATATTAATGTTTAAAAAATTGGTTAATCGTTGGAAATACTACTTTACCTTATCCTCTCCTAATGGCCAGTAAAAAATACACGCATAATAAATATTTTTATGTGAAATATACATTTTATTATTACATATTGACCCCAAGGGGAATCGAACTCACGACCTCATGCACAGCAGCCAAATGAACTGTCACTACGCTACGATAGATTATAAGTAATAGACTATAATAATTTGTAAGAATTAAAAAAAAAATGAACTTCTTATTCAATTTTCTCGAAAAGTATT
>JAGVSP010003917.1:0-56897 GCA_022494985.1 Micrasema minimum
AACATTCTTTCGCGTAAAGTACAATATTTTACTTAATAACATATCGATAAGTAACTGCTTAATTATTTAAAGCAATGACTCAATAAATTTTGCAGGAATTAAGCAAAATGTTTTACCAACAACTTTATTTATTTATATTTTTTAAACATCTTTAATTGAGGCGCTGAGAGCCAGAGGAACTTAACCGATATTTTGACAGTGCTTAGCAAAATGGCTTCTTAGTATTTACGACTTTTTGAAGAGAAGAGAGTAAAGCATATTCCTTGGCTTGAAACCCAAGATTTTTTTATCTGATTACATACTTAGATTAATTAGATGTAAAATATCGCTCACGTTCCTTTGGTCCTCAGCGCTTCAATCTCTTTGTGTATATTTTTATGATATAATTTTGTTTTTCTGCATAAATGTAAAACAGCGCTACATTATCAATATTTTCGTCGCGCCATCGTAGCAGCTTCACTGTTAAGTTTTTGGAATGAATAAATATGTAATATGTTTAACCATCTAAGATATTTATGTATTTTTGGTGCATTTAAAAAAAAAAAGTAAACTCTTAAATTTTTGTTATGTACATGAAACTATTTTTTTACGTTAAATTCTTGGTATCACTGGAATTTCTCATGGCAAAGTTATGTAGTGAGCGCATCTTTTCCATTCAAGAACCTTATCCTTTTCAATTTACGAGCAGGAGAATTGAGATCAGGGTTTTGTTCAATTATACCGATTCAATTCTGATCGACAAGATATTCGCGTTATTTGAAATAATGAGCTGTATTATAGTAAATTGGATTTTGCTTTCAGTAAATTGATTTTGTACGAGTAGTTTAACATAATAGTAAATTGCTGTTTGTGAGTGACTGGCAGTTGGCCACATTCAATGGTCCGTTTCGAGATGTAAAAACTGTTCACCATTTTTGATTTCCACATTTTAAAAAAAGGATGGTAAAACAGAACATTTTTTCAAAAACAAAAAAAAACGTAGACCGTGTTAAGTTGAGATATTACATGACATACAAGATTTATTTGTTCATTAAGAGATGTATTTATTTATTCTCCACCACGTGACTCACGGCCACTTTCCCATTCAAACATATTCCTCGATTTTCTCCCTGGAATTTCACATTAAAGCAATCATTTTTTAACACATTTTAGATATCGACCAGATGCGTGTTTGTATCGTCTTATTTTTTTTAACATTTATATTTCTCCCAACAAATAAAATATTTAAAAAAAATAAGACGATGCAAACACGCATCTGGTCGATATCTAAAATGTGTGAAAAAATCATTGTTCTAATGTTAAATTCCAGGGAGAAAAATCGAAGAATACGTTTGTATGTATGGAAGTGGCCGCGAGTCACGTGGTGGAGGCTCTTAACTACATTTTTTTTTTATAAAATAAATATTATACATCCTACCAAACTATAAGGCACAGAAATAATGTAATTTAAGTCAAAAGAAGTTGAAATATTTCTTAGAATAAATCATCATCATTATATCATAAATATCATATCCGCTCTCTTTGTCGAGCATATGGATAAGCCAAGTGATCGGCCGCCAGTTCCCGTGGTATCCCAAGTCAAAAAAAAACTCTAAAACTGTTTAGCAGTTTAGCGGGAATTCAACCTTATATATATGTACAAACAAATAAATAAAAAATTAAAAAATAACAATTTTAAAAAAACTCCACGTCCCCTTCAAAAAAGTGGTCACATTCAATATTATACGTAGGTACATAATGTGTATTTAATTCTAGACAAATTGCTGATTTCTATTTTAGATTAAATTAAAAATTTCGATGGAATATTACAATGACGCTAAAATGTTTTAATCATAATATCGAATTACATTAGTAAAAGCATAAACAACGTAACCAATATCAACACTACATTATATGAATTTTGTCAGACATTAATCTGAGCAAATTAATCACTATACATAGCATTTTTTACAAATATCACATTATATCCAATGCACACTTTATACGGTACCGAAAACTGTACAGTTTATTGTGCAGTTTCTTTTTCAGAAAACTGTACAGTTTGTCAAAAGACACGTTAAATATGTATAATTTTAAGCGCGTTTGTAAGTTTTTTCTTTATTTTTTTATAATAAGTCTTTATTAAGAAATAATCATAATTAATAATGCCGTCCCGATAAACCGCAATTTTTGCAGTTTGTCATCGGGTGCCATTAACAAAAATTATAAATTAATTATAAAAATATATACAACAACATAAAGTTACAGAAAAATTACTCAATTTACAAATATTTAAAAAGTTTACAAAAATAAAAACACAAAAAAAGATAGAGAGATACGAGAAATATATTCATTGCTAAAACCATTACATCAAATTAAGGTGAATCAATTTATAATATAAAATGTTATTAGATATCGTACGTTTGCACACAGGAAATTGTTAATATGGCAAATAATGTAAATACGTTATTTAATTTATTGAGATTATCTTTTACTGACATTTCTTGGTGGAATTTGTTTTTTATAAATAAACACCTATTTAGTTAGACTACTTATATTTACAGATAGTGTTTTCCTGGGTTATTATGCCGTGTTTGTGGGCTTTGTGTTGCCGACGTTTCGGAGCACATTGCAGTGTCCATCTTCAGGGCTGAATGGCTCATTCAGCCCTGAAGATGGACACTGCAATGTGCTCCGAAACGTCGGCAACACAAAGCCCACAAACACGGCATCTTTAACCCAGGAAAACACTATCTGTATTCTGAAGGCCGTGAAAACCTACGAACCTTACTTATATATTTATATAAAGAAAAAAGTGTTTTATTTATTAATATGTTATTTGTTTTATACGGTTTTAAAAGCATTCAATGTATCAATATACTTAAACGTTTACGTAAAAAATCATTAACTGTCAGGTCAGCCAGATATCGCGCCGACCATTAAATATTCCATCCAGTTTTCGCTTTATACGGAACAGTTTGCAAACTGCACGAGAAACTGTGCAGTTTTCTGTACCGTATAAAGTGCGCTTAAATCATTGTATGCTATAAATTATGCAGCCACAATCACACAATTATTAAGTAGGTACCTACAAGACGTGATAGAATTCCTTAAATTATTGAAATCATTTCTAACTTCTAATATTTGGCATGTGAGTTATGTATGACGGAATGTAAATTTAACTCAACATACACTTTCGTTAAAGACAACTTGTTTCTAAATGATTATACGTCTCAATATCCAAGACACAGAATGTTTTGTTAGTATTAGAATTTTATTAAGTACATGATTGATATTTTGTGTCACAATTATTTATTTATCACTTAACTGTAGGTACGCACGTATTTATATAGACAAATCGGTACTAGACAATACTTTGTAACTGTCTTGAAATGACTCACTGGCGTTGACAGCAGACGGCTTTTGTAATAATATATGAAAAGGGGAAGTTTCTAGAACCTTCAGTGAAAGTGTATTGGAGGATTCCTAACAATTTTTTTTTTCTTGGGTTAGCGTTTTCAAAATTTGAAAAAAATCAGAATAAGGCCCTATTTTTCTAATTTTTTGACTTGTTCACTTTTGATATAACCTTTCTTGGACAAAATAAGTTGAAAAAAAAATAAAAAAACATGTGATTTAATTCGAGTAAGAGCGAAATCTGAGGGTAACGAAACACGGTACGGTGAGTCCCGTCACGTCATGGATATCGCGGGTTCCATACCCGGCGGCGTCAATATGAAGTATTTATTTGAATGTGGTTTGTCACATGAAAATATTTATACACTTAGGACTGGCGCTGAAGCGTAAGACTAGTCATCTTGCCTTCATGTAGTAAATTATCAAGATTTATTTCGCTTGGTGTCGACGCAGTTCTCAATGCACCATTGAGTGCAGATAAGGGAAAGTAGTAGTAGGTATAGATCAAACATAAATACCTACATGTTTTTTACATCGTGAATAAAGTTAAATATAACACCCGCATTGACCAAACTTGAAATTTGTGTTTCTTCATAACACCCTGTATTCATCAAGCTTAAAAAATTGTATGTATAAATGAATACATGTTTCTTCGGCCAGATCTGGAACTGTCAGATTAAAAGATAAATCCTGTCGTTTGTGATATTAACACGTCCCTTGGGTAAAGTTTTAGTATTTATCAGACGTATTGACATTATAATCTATTAGATTAGTGTGTTGTAACTTGTGACTACAGTCGCTGTGTAGAAAATTATTATCATATCAAAAGGTAAACTTTCATTTGCATTTGTACAGTTGCAAATGAAAGTTCATTGTGTGTTGGAAGCACAGTAAGTTGGACAGGTAGTGCAAAAAATAATTTGAACTCTGGATAATGGATAATGGGTTACGGGACAATTTTTTGGTGATTTATACGTTGAATACAATTAATTTTTTTTCGATTTTCAAACACTATTATGTCCGTAATTAATTTTTAAAATATCGTTTTCGCGATTTCCCGCCAAAATAGGTGATTATATTGGTAGGGTGCGTCGGCGTCGATTAATTTCAAGGCATTTTAACCAAATTTTGTGTAAGTAGCGCCTACAATAGAAAAAAGTACATAACCACTTCTCTGGTTCTACGCATTATCATTATCATCACACCATATCCGCTCCCTGTGTGGAGCATATGGAATCCACAAACTGCCTCCAGGCCAAGCGATCGGCCGCATTAACTATATAATATTCAGTACGACTCTTTTTTTCGTCCGCTTTGGAGACGGGGTCTTTTAAAGCATCTGTTTGCGGTCAATCCGTTTTTAAATATTGTTTTATGGGGAATCTTTTGAATTTTAATTTTTTGTATTTCATAGGAAAAATCAAATATTCATTACTATTCACACAAATAAATTACGATAAAAACGCAAAGTGCTGAAAATACAATAGAATGCACTTCCTCAGTAGAACAAAAACATTTTTACATCTGACGGGAAGTGAACCAGAGACCTCCAAATCTAAACCCCGTACTTACCTCTTTGCATAGAGGTCATAATATATTATGTGATTGGTCAGTCAATTATTTGGTTTAAATTTAAGTATTGCTTTCATGAATTATTAATGTCAAATCATTTCATAAATTCCAAAAATTATACTTACTAAATGCAAATTTGTGTAACAGAAAGAAATCAAAAATACACATTTTGTATTATACGTTGCTTTCTATTTAATATGTACAGTAATATATTTAATACTCTTAGAATTAATTTAATTTTTTTTCTAACAAATTTTTTTAGGATGATTTATGTTAGATTATTATCTCTATTAGAAAAATTGACACTTTGTTTTGTAATCGATTAACTAACTAACTAACTAACCATTACACCATTTCCCCGTGGGGGTAAGCAGAGAGGATAGAACGCCATACCACTCTGTCCTGACAGACTTCCTTTGCTTCCTCTACATTCATACATCTTTCCATGCGCATACGTCGATTATTTCGACTTTTCACATGTCCACTTTCAAGTACTCGTCGTACTTGGTCATGCCATGTCTTTCTCGGCCTTCCTCGGCTTCTACATCCAGGCACACTGGCATTTAAACTCCTTCTAGCCGTTCTTTCATCACTCATTCGCTCCACATGACCAAACCATCGTAAAAGCCCTTTCTTTATTTTGTCGATTTATCGATTCATTGTATACAATATAAATGACTCTTAATAAACAAAAAAATATATTTTTAAATTTAAAACATATTATGCATTTCATTGTTTAACATAACATATTGTTGTAATAATACCGTATTTAACAAATAAAGAAAAAAATCACAAAAATGGAAATCAGCATGAAATATTTATTTACATGTGATTTTCATATTGATATTTCATGTGTGATATCTTGGACTGGTACTGAAGCATAACACTGATCATCTTACCTTTATGTTATAAAATGATCAAGACACACTACACTCGGTGTGCCAATGCAGTGCCCTATGCACCATTGGGTGCGGAAAAGGGAAAGTAGTAGAAGTAGAAATTACTTTTTAATGAGCGAGTATTATAATATGTATCCACACAAACCAACGTATGTATAGGAATAATAATAGGTGCTGAGTAGTACTATACACAGTAAATTGTTAGACACATCAGTGATTACCATCTCAAGTAGGTAATAATGTTCATTCTGCAAAACACAAGTGGAGATTTTATACCAACACTAGCAGTAGTATTGTGAAACAATTCACAGTACTTATTAAGCAACTTGCTACGGCCAAACGGTACTATTACTGCAACACGATATGCAAAATACGATTAAAATACCCTTTATATAACGCAATGAGCCGCGTTAGATGTCGGCCGTAGAACACAATTCTCTTATGAATCTTATGAAACTTTTCAAACGCATTTCTATGGGGATTTTCACGCTTTTACGTTGGTAGATTGCTTTTAACAGTATTTTAAATTTATTAGTACGCGCTTACTTTAGCTCTTAACAGTATCATAATGTCAGTATTTCACATAGATATTTTGTGTTATACACGTGTGAATTTCAAGTCTTCTTCTTCTACAAGTGGCCAAAGAGCTCTTTAATAGCTTTAGACTCTTTGACGATGATAATCCACTTTGCACCAGTTATATTAAGTATTTTTTCTTCTGCCTTCTTTTAATTGTATGATTAAACATTTTCGTTCGTAAAATATACCAATTTTGGCGCTACTCAAAGCAGAAGGGGAATTCAAAGCAAAGGATTCTAATCCAGTGACCGTGTCATTAACAACCAGACCACAGCCCTGTTGTAAAAAATAATTATTTGGGGGGTGACGTATTTTTTAAAGTAAAGTTAATGTTGTAGGTATTAATTAGATGAAAAAAATCGTTTTTTTTAAACCACTAAGTTTTCATCGGTCCGCGAATACGTCCTAGATTTTCAGCCGAAGTGATTATGGATACTTCATTTAAATTTTGCACCTCTGATAAATTTAATGGTAATTTAATTTAATTTTAAATAAAGATATGAAACTTTCGCTATAATCAGTGGATAAAACTTTGAACATGTTGATTTGCAGAATAAAGCTATTAACTGCTTAATTATTCAATTTTCAATCAATTTTCCCGCATGCAAAAGCAGCAATATAAGCGTTCGCAAAACAAGTGTTGTATAAGACGAAATTATTAAATAATTACAATTAAATTGAATTAAACCAAATTACGTAAGTATTTTTAATGAAACATAATTGAGGGGTACAAATTTTTTTGTGACACGATAACTTATTAAATTAATCGCACCAATTAAATTGTCATAAAAAAAATTTGAGTATTTATTTTGTGGACAAAATATTATAAAAGTTTGCCCTGCGGGGGTTTTGAAAAATATGTACGTTGTAGATTACCATCTTGAGGAATTAAAAATCAGATAATCTTCTGTAAGAAAACGAAGAGTAAAAAATATATATACAAATGCTTTAAAACAGGTCAGTAAAATATACGTACTAGCTAATTCAGATATAGTCCTCATCATCATAATGCCATATCCGCTCCCTACATATGTGGAGCATATAGATTCCGCAAGCTACCTCCAAGCCAAGCGATCGGCCGCCAGTTCCCGTGCATCCCGCCAAGTCAGGTCCACGTCCCGCAGCTCTGACGCAAACTGCCGATGGATTTTCAACAGTGGACGTCTACTACGCCTGATGCCTTGTAAAATAGGCAAGCATAGTTTGGGCTATCGGGAGGCAAACGTGGTATATGGCCTAGCCAGCCAAAAAGCCTTCGCCGGATGTCAGTAGATACTTAGATACCAAGGGTTGCTGAGTCCGTGGCCTCACCTCTGTACAAAGTCAGACCACCGTTCACCTTGCCTTCTTAAATTCCCTTGATTAATAAACCCCCACAGAACGCTTCAGATAGAATACCTTTATAATAATAAAACAAGTGACATTCCATATCAATAGAATTGAAAATATTTAACCCAAATTTATGAAATATCTATATAATAAGTCTAATACTAGATGTAGCGAAAACATAAAGTTTAATATGAAACCATTTAATATAATTATAGACAAATAAATTGACTCCATATTTGGAAGTGCCAAATGGCGTGTGAAAAAATATTTTTTGCAATGAAATAAAAATTATAGAAAAAAGTTTGCTCAACATCACGCTATTTATTACTTTTGTATTTATACTTGCAAAATATTTAACGCGCCTAAAATTGAACCACATAACAGCTGTAAGAACGCGATAAAAATAATAAATTATATGGCAAGATTAATTTATGTACTTTTCTATACTATAAGGTATATATTTATCTAAATTTAAGCCTATCAAATGGGAAGCTGTTTGCAATAAATTGTTTATCGTCTGGATATCGTGATTAATATTGGAAAAGCGTCGTAAATTTGCATGAAATTAATTTGAATGCTCACAGACATAAGTAGGTGCGTATATTTATGAATAATTTTATTAATAAATTTAGTTTTATCGAGTTTATTATATAATGTTTATTTTGTAAGTGGTAGCGGTAAAAGCGCTGTATCTAAATATTCTAATTTATTTTTTTTTTGTTTAAGTATTTAACAAAAAATGTAAATCATAATTGCAAAGTAAATTCGTATCTAACCTAGACTGAGGTATCTTATGATACTAATTCAACATTTTTATAAGAAAAAATAAGTTTACTGTCGCCATTTTTAAACAAAAATTAAATTAACAACATTTTTAGTGTGCCCAAATACTTGTAGGTAGACAAAAACTAAAATGGGAAATGATGTAATACATGAAGTGGCCACTTAACATAGCCATTAACAGGTAATAAGCCCAGTAAACCCTTAGATATTCATATTCCCTTTGAAATTTCTCGTCTCTGTTGAGATGTCAATCGTAACAATTGAGTTTTTACGTATCTACATAATTGACTAGACAAGAACAATCGATTTTTCAGAAATGGAAAATGTAACTTTTCAAAATAACGAGTATATTGCAAACTATGTACATAGCAGGTGCATAAATCATTTACATATGTACGTTTAAATATAATTTAATATGCGTATCATTCGCCATGCCAGATTTACATCCTTACAAAATTAAGAGTTGATATTAAATACAGGTAATCGGCTTTATAGTGATTGATTGAAATAGCTTAAATTTTCCTGAATGTTTAACATTTTACATATATGTAGCAATTTACAATTCATGGTTTAGCCAATACGCAAGGGGCTTACGAAATAATTCGTCGAAGATGATGTATGGGCTTTGATATGGATATCTGGTAACTGCAGACCTTTAGTTAATTCATTGCATACTGATTGATTGATGTTTGCTATAAACCCGAATGAAGGACTTTGAACCAGTAAAAAGATAAAAATATATCATTAAGTGTAATGCAACCGTATTACCCTTTGGTTTTTTTATGGTGAGTTTCGAAGGTAGAGTTGTGTAACAAAGACAAGTGAAAGATATATTAAAAACTGTACAATAAAACCATAGTGTTACGTGTATCTCTTTTATTTAATTTTAATAGTTTAAAGTTTTTCTCGTACTTTTTCTTCTTCTTCTTTTCTTCAGAACTTCATATTTTATATCTGAGAGCAAAAAAATATGATAGATACGTTAACTAAAGTTAACAGGAACATTTCAGCTGCTCTCCTGAAACGTTGCTGAAAAAAATACGACTGTACGAATATTACCGAAAATACGGATAGGAAAATACATGCGTTAAAAGGTAGGTAGACTTTATGTCTTTTTTAGGTACCATGTATATCTTCATCCCAATGAAAAAATAATTACGAAACAGTTAGATGAGAAAGTACGATTAAAATCGTATATTTTATTTTAAACGACATTTTTTTTGTTGTTAATTAAACTGATTCTTTGACGGTTTGATTTGATTTTATCGTTATCGGCACTGCTGGAGAGATAAGAGGCTTTAAAGATAATCACGTTATGGTAATTTGACTCTATCATGATACGTTAAACTCGTACATACCAACTTGACAATCAAACGATGCCGAAAACTAAAATACGCAATCTTTTTTACATACTTTTCAACATCATCATGTAACTAAAATGTGACTAAAGTGTAGAAGTTTTCTACTGTTTCTTTTATTTATAATATCCTTATAAGTAAAGGCAACTTATCATTTGGTCCATCACAGTTATTTTCCTCTTCTATTTCAAAGTTATGAGCAACTTTTTTTTAAAGTTACCCTTTAATGTAAATATTTGGTTAAACGAGTGAGAACGCAAGTTTAAATATCTTTTTGATGCATAACAATCACTATTGTTTTTACTCAATATTCGATTAGATCATAAAACTAATGTTATTTTAGTACTGCCAATGCTGTGGATGTATATATTTATAGGAACTAGAATCTGTATGCATTTTACTTTAATATTTTCATTACTCACTCATTACTTTCATTATTTATTTTAAATTTAACTGTGATGGTAAAGTGTTACATTGTTTTCTATAAGCCTAGAAAAGTTCAAATTTTTCCTTATTATTTATTATCATTTTACTCAATTCAAACTATTCACCCCTAAATTACACAAATGTGTTCCATCGGAAAAACATAATATGAAAATTACGACCGCTTATAAATAGTTAGTTGTTACGTACAAATATCATCTGATTTTTATGCTCACGTTATTTAAATGTTAATGTAGATAAAAATAATGACTATTAGTCAAAAATTTACCACAACCTCAAAATATTTATAATATATTTTATTACTTTGATCCACCAATATCTAAATACCTTAAACGCCTGAATCTTTTTGTTGACGATCAATCATAATCTCATCTCGGTAATCATTTTTATCGAGTCGATATAAATAATCAAACAATTAAGGCACTTTCTATAAGCGGTTTTGGTGGCGCTTGACTTGGCAGTTCCACTCCTCCGCTTAAGTGGCGTGACGTAATTAACAGAGCACTTAAGGGAGCTAATTGAAAGTTTGGCAATGCGCTGCGGCGCTTAAGTTACGATAAGCTAAACGTTATGGTAATTAATTAATCGGGTTTTTTAAAGTGTAACGATACACGAGTGTCAAAAGTGTTTGTAGTAAATTTTTTTGTAGTTATAATGACAGAATCTTGCTTTTATTTATATAAAGCCTGGCGTTTGCATGTAGAAAGGTGAGACGTACCTATAGTAAAATGTTTGAAGACCCCTGTTTCATTAAATTGGTTGAGCATTATTGCGCTTATTTTTGAATAAGTTAAGCTGTTTGCGTTTGCTAAGTCAACGTTGTTGCCATATCTGCAATAATGGAAATCAAACTTAACGATTATCTTCAAGTGAGTTTAACGAGTGGGCGAGAATGCAAAAATCGTGTTAACAAAAAAAATATACGGGAAAATAGACATTATTGCATAATGCTGTAACATCTTCTCCTACCAGTTTAAATTTTCAGGCAAATACAGTAATTACATATCTTTTCAATAATTATAATATTGTACATATCTTCTCTTAGACAGGTGCGCAAAACGCCACCTAGTAGAGAAGATATCAATAACAAATTAGTTTCACACACCATCTGTAATGAATAAAATATGTAATGTTAGGGACCATAATAAACAAATAATAAACAAATAAACTAATACTTTAAACTAGATCACTTGCATTTTCACACGTAGTATTGTTATTCGCTCTTTTAATATAAGCACCGTACTTTTTTTTAAATATTGAAACCAGCAGAGATTGACTAATTTAAATGCATTTTAATAAAATAAGGTACATATTTTGTACCACTGTCCCACTATCTTAATTCATTTATCGTATTATGAACTTTTGTTATCCCTCCGCCTCGGTCGAATAATAAATGCCTTTTTCTGGTACTTAACAGTTATTGGGAAAGGTGCTCCAGTTTCACGAAACCACCACCATCACTAGTGGCGCTACGTGGGTTCACTGAAATATCTCCATTATTACTTGGAACTGGGTTTATGGCCCAGAGGAAATAATATTACCTCCGTCGAGATGGAAATCCTTTCCAATGACAGCTCCGGAGTGGGGCAGGGGCGTTATTATTTTTTAGATGAATGTTGAATGTTAGTCGTGGTTCTTAAAATATGCAAGTATGGTTGCAAGGCTCTCAAGAGGCATACGTAGTATATGGCCCAGCTAGCCTTCGTCGGATGACCGTTGATTCAAAGGTTTGCTGCGTCCGTTGCCTCACCTCCGTCCTGGACGCCCGCTGCTGACAATCCGTCGGCAATTTTCGTCAGAGCTGCGGGACGTGGACTTGACTTGGGAGAATGCACGGGAGCTGGCGGCCTATCACTTGGCCTGGAGGCAGTTTGTGGATTCCATATGCTCCACATAGGGAGCGGATATGGATTGATGTTTTGATGTTTTATACGGTTTTAAAATCATTCAATATATCAATATACATGCACGGGAACTAATGATGATAATGATAGCATTCGTTATTTAATAGGTATCCACGCTTTCTTCAAACGACACTAGACACTGCCTGCCAGGACAGAAGACAGTTGAAGAAGCTGCTCCTCGAAAAGGCGCTGTCCCTCAACAGGACGTAGCTACGAGACGAAGATAAGAAGTTTTGCTTTCTTTTGCATACCTTTCTTATTTCTTCTTTTTACTTATATTTACTGTTCACTTACTGCGCACAACTTAAGGCTATAGTTATTTCTAAAAAATATCTTTACGTTTTACTTATGCCGGCCAGTTGTATTACATTATTTATGTACCCTGCCAAAAGCAAATTTAAGGTATAACCCTTTGAAGAAAATATAAACCTTAAAACGTTAAGTAAAGTAAGCATTAAAAGGAAGGCAAATAATGCAGCTAACTCCGAAAATAAAAGTTAGAAACAAGGAATACAGCCCTGGTTATTCGTATTCATCAATCAGTCTCCCAAACCATCACTCTCGTCCGGGGACTTGTATAATGAATAATGAATAATGGCCGTCAACAGCGCCCGTCGCGGGGCTGACAGAATTACTGCCCAGAATCACATTTAAATAAGGTCGATGAAATTGTGCTGTCGAGTTATTTCGCCAGAATAAAGAAGAATGATGAGGCATTGTTTTTCGAAATAACCGAAGCTTTCAAGTGTAGGTACCTACATAATTTGAATAAAATTTCGAATACACAGGTAAACTAACTTACTGATCATCACTCAATACTCAACAGAGAGGATAGAACGCCACACCACTGTGTCCTGGCGTACTTTTCTTGCTTCCTCCACATTCATACATCTCATTTACGCACGCTGATTATTCCGACTTTTCACAAATGTAGGTACAACAAGTGCAGTGTTTCTTGATCATTTTATTACAGGAAGGTAAGATGATCAGTCTTAAGCTATCTTTATATGCGCAGTTTACTACACAGTTTTCTGTGCAGTCTGAAAACGGTCCCGTATAAAGGTAAAACTGCATGAAAAACTGTGTGCTAGTGTCAGATTTAAGCTGACATGACAGTCAATGTTTTTTATGTAAACGTTTTAAAATAGACATTGGTTTATTGTATGCTTTTAAATACGTAAAAAAACAATAACATATATACATAATTAGCTAAATATACAATTTCCTGAGAGCAAACATACGATAATAACTTACAATCGCGTTTCAAAAAATACACATATTTAGCGTGTCTTTTGACAGAAGTTTGACAGACTGCACAGTTTTCTGAACAAGAAACTGTGTAGTTTTCTGAACAAGAAACTGTCTCATATAAAGTGGGCATTACGCCTTAGTACCAGTCCAAGGTATCACACATGAAATATTAATGTGAAATTCACATGCAAATAATAATATTTCATGTTGACCCCCTACGGGAATCGAACCCGCGAACTCATGCATGGCAGCCAAATGCGATACCACTACGCTACGAGTGTTGTGTTAATGATTATTTCAAGTGGAAAGTCAATTAACTTCAGAGATAATCAATTTATTAAGCAATTTCTTTCTTTTCATCTTTCAACTTCCGCTTTAATTGCATTCCACCGATGGCATTATTATCTGAGATATATTAATAACAAGTTCATGTTTTCTTAAGAGGCAATTTTTTATCAGAGACGGGATTAAAAGTAATTGAGATTCGGTCAAAGCAATGAGATTGCATTTTTAAAATACTTTATCCAGAACCAAATTTGAAATATCGGATCGCGTGCTCATACGGAATATTATTGAAGTTAAATTGATTTGAAAAGTCCAACAAAAAACTTACTGATCTAAATTATTGTGTTTATTAATCAAGTACTAAATAAGTTTCAATGTAAATATAATATATTAATCGCTTCGTAGCCTACCTAGTGGTAGCGCATTTGGCTACCGTGCAGGTTCGATTCCCGTAGGGGGTCAACAAATATTTATTTACATGTGATTTTCATATTTCATGTGTGATACCTTGGACTGGTACTGAAGCGTACAACTGACCATTTTACCTTCATGTAATAAAATGATCAATACACACACTGCACTCGGTGTACCGATGCAGTGCCCTATGCACCTTTGGATGTGGATAAGGGCAAATAGTAGAAGTAGATATTATATTATGTACTTACCAGCGTATTGATGAATAGATTAGTAGTTTCTTTAGACAAAATATTACTAATATTTAATGAAAGCCCCACCCTTTCCCTAGAGCCCTAGACTGTTGTAAAGACTATTAAGTATTTTTCAGTCCAGCACAACTCTACCGAGTTTTTCAACTCTAACTAAACCGCGATTTTAAGATTGTCAGTGGAATAAAATATCGGATGAATTTACGTTATGTACGCGAACAAATGCTTTCATTGCCCCTACCACTGTCTCGGCTTATGTACTATTATTGTCATTGTTTCCATCACCCAAACCATCCAGAGTCGGCCCAAATTAACAGGATGCATGGTAGCTGGTGGTCGATTGCTTGGCTTGGAGGCAGTTGGTGGAAAACATATGCTTCACAAAGGGAGCGGATATGGAATTATGATGACGAACAATAAATAAATACGACTTTTAAGACAAAACATGTGTTGTTCGTATAGATATTACAATTATTTGTCCCTTTTAATTAAGAAATAGAAGCAGGTAAAGTACATACTTTCTGCAGTTTTTTGTTAACGTGGGGATAAAACATAGTTTAATAATACTGTTCAAATTATGTTTTTACAAAATAAAAAAAATACTTAAATAAGAGCCTTTACAAACAAACATGTTTCCATTTTTTTTTAAAGTACCCACCTATTCATAATTCAACAAAATAATAAGCACAGCACTCATCGTAAGAAATGGGTCCACTCCTGCGAATTCTTTTACTTTTGACGTGAACGGCACGGTACGTATTAAGTGAGCCTTATTATGCAAAAATATTTCGGTACTACCGTATAGCAAAGAAATTTTATCGACAAAATTAAAAACGGGATTTTACGTTGGTTTCGTCATGTGGACCGAATGAGTGATGAAAGAACGGCTAAAAGAAGTTTAAAATGCAAGTGCGCCTGGATGTAGAAGCCGAGAAAGGCCGAGAAAGACATGGCATGACCAAGTACGACAAGTACTTGAAAGTGGACGTGTGGAAAGTCGGAATAATCGGCGTATGTGCATGAGAGATGTAATGAATGTAGAGAAGCAAAAGAAGTATGTCAGGACTGAGTGGTATGGCGTTCTATCCTCTCTGCCTACCCCTACGGGAAATGGCGCGTGATGGGTTAGTTAGTTAGTTAGGTACCGTATTAAGCTGATAAAATCAATTTAGGTTAAGATTTTTCTCACACGATTTGAAATTAAAATCGTTTTTACCCATGGCAATATTGTCCAAAACTAGTTGCAAATAGAAGTTACCCATACAAGGCATGTTAATGAATAAATTGGAGGCAAATGACTTGCAGCGCCTTTGTCTGATTAGTAGTAAGTTGTTAGAGAAAGTCATTCATGTTCAGTTATACTTTTAATACTGTAATCCATCTACTAAATACATTCAAAGATACATAATTAGTATAATCACGCTGAGTGGCTTTAGTACTAGAATGTAAGCTCTTGTTTACTACGCATAAGTTAATTAGTCTTGTAAAATATATCATTGGAGCATGTACACTAAACATGATAACTTGTATATGTACTAGGGATTAATAATAATTGAATGAAATTGATAGGTACTTAGAAAGCTTAAATTTTATTTTTATATTTTTATATTTATTTAGTACTTATATGTATAATTTTTACATAGTTCTAAATATTATTACATGACACTTTTTTTTCTAACTATTCTTATCTACCATTATAACATTTTTCAATTTATCTATAATTATAATACCTACTCTTATATTTTTCACACATCTATTTTTTACATTTAACTCTAAATAACTCTAACATTTGTTCATTTCTTATTTCATCTAGAATCTCCTCATACATTTTAATGCCCTTATACATTAGATAATTCTGTGACATAGCTATTCTTTTTCTTTCTTAATCTTATATTTTTTGAACCTTTTGTTGCATATCTATGAAAATTTACCTAATAATTAGTTTTAATTTTTAAAATCTGTATAAAAATACCAGGAATCATTTCATTTTTATCGTCAATGTTTAATTTCCCAACCTCCCTCTCTGAAAAAAAATTTCAGAGAAGTAACATTCCATAATTAAAGAACATCACCGTTTCTAGGGATCTAGTTACCCACTACGTCACTCACTACGCATCAATAGGCATCTACGTCATCACTAGACATCTACGTCACACAGTTTCGTGTATTGGACCAAAGTGCTGAGTCTTTAGACGGTGGGTTTGATAATAGTGGGTGTTATGAAATTAACCTTAGGAAGTGTTATTTTTTTTTTTAATTTGTATAGGATAAATGCTACCTTTATAAGGAATTCTTGTTTGATAGCTCTTCCCTAAACCCGAACGAAAAACCTATATTTGATGCAACACTTATTTGCAGGCATTTTCCCATCCTTTCAAAACACCGTTTACTATAGGAGCTGTCAGCGGTTAGGGCATAGTAGTTTTTCTATTTTCTTTTATATACAGCTTTCGATCGACTCTCAACGTAGCATACTAATCGGTGATAATGTCTTCCCGTTATAATAAACTAAAATTTAGTCCACAAATTACTGCTCTAATGGTCTGTGATGCATTATTTAACATGTTTCAAAACTCGAGTCCGTTTACGACCATTGTTCTTAAGCAAAAGTCCGCCAAAGATTGCTCTTGTGTCTCTACATCTAAATTTTACATCATCTGAAAAGTGGTATTCTAACTACTAATACTTATTTTAGACTAGTTCAAAATGTAATACAAAGAAATTGTAGGCAAAAAACCCCATAAATAATAAGAGTAATCTTTTGATTTAATTATAATTCCAGTACGGACATAAATAGGCACGGCTATAACAGCGTAATCAGTGAGTTACACAATCAAAATATTACAAACTCTGCCAATACTATTCATTATTATAATTCGTGAAACCGGGTCATAGATACTTCAAGTCAATGCATCATCATTCCAGAGTTAATGACGGAAATGGTGGGAGGTATTCGCGTAGAAAAATGATTTTTGTTATCCATTCCGTAATAGAGTTTAGCGCGTAATTAACTGTATTATTTCATCATTTTACAGCCTACTAAAGCACAATAATTGCCTATTAACAGCCATTTTTGTGATGTATTAGATTAGGATAGGATTAAAAAATAATATTATATGATTCTGAAATACAAAAATGTGATCTCTTTCTGCAGTACTTGTAGGGAATATAGCTGGCTTCCGAGTGTATTGGTGGATCTTATAATGTGGCTGATAGCCTTAAGCAAAAACTCAGGCAGTATTCAATGATAATTAGTTTTTAGTGTATTTTTATTTTGAATTCCTTGTTTTAATTTTTTTTTTTTTTTTTTTTTTTTTTTTTTGGTTAAAAAAACTCCCGTTTTCCCTACCCGGTTTGTTTTTTGGTTTTTTTTTCCCAAAAAAAAATACGTAAAACCCCCCCCAAAAAACAAAAAAACCGGGCAATCAAAAAAAAAAAAAAAAAAAAAAAAAAAAAGGCCCCCTAGTCAACACTTTTTTTTGGGCCCTTTTTCCCCCTTAAAAAACCCCGTTTTTAAAATAGGGTTTTTGGTTAAACCTTTTTGGGGGTTTTTTTTAAAATTTTCCCCTTTTTTTGTTTCGATGTTTTTCAACCGTGAAAACCCAAATGGTGATTTTCCCCTTAAATTTTTAAATTTTAAATAACATTTACGCTTTCCCCCGGAAGGCATTTTTTTTAACTAAAAAATTTTCTTTTACCCTTTTTTTTGGAAATTTAAAATTGATTTTTAAAATTTTCTCTTTTTATTTTCCCTTGATGTTATTTTTTTTTAATTTAAAACTTTTTAAGAAAGTTTAAAAAATTTAAAAGTTTAAAAGGCAAGGAAATTAATAAAAATAAAAAAAAAAAATAAAAATCTTTTGTTAAAATTTATTTTTTTTTGGGAAAAAAAAGGAAAACGGTTTACAGGTAATAGGGTAAAATTTCCCTTTTATCAAATTTTACCAAACTCGGGGTTTAATAAAATAAAATTCCCTTTTGATATTTTTTTGAAAAACCCGCTCCCGGTCTTTTTTTCAAGTAAGGGGCTTTCTTCTCATTCAATTGACGGAAAGGGTTCCGGGGGAAAAGGAAGGGACAAGAAACCCCTAAAATTTAAGGTAATTTTTTTTTAATTTTTATTTCCAGTTAAAACCAAAAATGGCCTTTTAACACCCCTTTTGTTGATTAAAATAAGGGTTAAAATTCCAAAATAATATTTTTAATTTTCTGAAACTCAAATTTGATCTCTTGTTTCGGGAAAAGGTCCGGTAGGGAAAATTAAACCCCCCGAATGATTTAGGGACTTTTATGTTAATCCTTTAACCCCTAAAAAATCCCCCCAATTTATTCCCTTAAAAATTTTTGGAAAATTTTTTAGTTATTTTTAAAAATTTTTTGATTTTAATTCCAATTTTTTAGTTTCTTGTGTTTTTAAATAATATTAAAATCTGTTGCTCGATCACAGATCACTAGCTTCTCGGTAATAAGCGACGTGATAACGATTTCTTACCCATGGATGTTTAACGTTTTCGCGATCACAATGAAACACAAACAAAAAAGCGCATACTAGTCGCGAGCCATTTCCCGAGATATATCTTATTCGCACATATATTCATTCAATCTTTATTATAATTTAGCCGGTTTTCGGCAAACCAAATATTGAGAAAAGCAGTCGACATAATAAAAAATCCGACAAGCGCGTTGATTTAACGTTTTGACGTACGGCCCGCGATCAGCCGCGAATATCGCGTGCATCGGCCCCGCTCGGCTCAGATCGGCTATGCTCGGCTATCGATACCACGGTATCGAACGAATGTCACTGTGATCGATCAAATCGTTAGTGCTAGCACGTGGTTAGCACGGTTTTAACTACGTCGATAGTTATCTGTGATTGAGCAACTGACTAGATTTTGGTTCCATTTGTAGATAGTTTGGTTGTTATTTATTTTCAATTACCCTTGTCAGTTTGATAATGCCCTAACAAGGCGAAACAATTGTCACTTCGTAGGAATAAAAATCTACTTTGATTTAAATACTATAATCATTTGTAGTAATACAATTGACTACGAAAGAAAAATTGGCATTGACGGAAGGCAATATTTTACAAGGGGGTGTGCAGTGTCTAAGGCGTGTTCAAAATTGAACTACGAATACAATATTACTTCAATGAAACATTTTGAGAAAATTCTCAGAGTTAACATTTGAAAAAATTCAAAAATTATTAATTTTATTCTAGTTTTCATTTAGCATTTTAACACCCTAAACATCGTCAAGCTGTTCATTTACGCCCGCCCTAACTCAAAACATAACATGACATTAAATATTTAACCACAGGCAGTCCATATTTTTTTCAGTAATCAAATCAATAATTTTCATTTCAATGCAATGCGTAACCACAGCTTCAAACCCCATTAAGTCCAAATTTGTGAACAAAACCTGTCAAAAAATAATTTGCATCGGCCGGCGTTGTATTAATAATGAACGAATAAATCTACCAGACAGATGAGAAGAATAATTTGTATATAATGGTGTTACGAACGCTCTGTGTCGATTTCAAAGGCGATCATGTCCAAGAAAAAAGAGTTGGAGATTTTAGTTTGCAATTTGCATACCCACAACAGGTGGGTGACCCAGTTAACTGCAATAATGTAACAATTTGCATATTGTATGCCTACGGATTATTTCCAAAACTATCCAAGTTCTTGGCACGGTAGAGTTAGACTTTTGTACAAAAAAACTCCCTACAAAAACTCCCTACTCTTAACTAACTAACTAACTAACCATCACACCATTTCCCCGAAGGGGTAGGCAGAGAGGATAGAACGCCACACCACTCTGTCCTGGCATACTTCTCTTGCTTCCTCCACATTCATACATCTTCTCATGCATGCACGTCGTTTATTCCGACAAACATTTCTTACATGCCCACTTTCAAGCACTTGTTTTACTTGATCATGCCATGTCTTTCTCGGCCTTCCTCGACTTCTACATCCAGGCACAGTCGCATCATTATATTTTTTTAGCCGTTCTTTCATCATCCATTTTCATTTCTACATGACCGAACAAAACGTAAAAGACCAAATTTTCTTAATTTTGTCGATAATTTGCTTATCTCAGCCTTGCATTAATAATGCTCTAATCTAACCAACAGATGAGTGCACCTAATTTGTATATAATAGTTTTACCACACGCTATTTGCAATTTCAAAGAGATCATGTCCATTTCAAAACTGAGTTGGAGATTTTAGTTTCAATTATTTTCCCACTCCATGGTGACGCTTAACTGCAATACATAACAATTTGGTATTGCATACCGGATTATTTCCAAAACTATGCAAGTCCTCTTGGCATGGTAAAATTAGACGTCTGTACAAAAAAGTCCCTTCTCTTTACTCCTAATAAACCTCCTTGCTTTTATAACTTCACAGTAAAGTATTATTATACAGCACAATAAAAAAAGTTTTAATCAACCAACGGTAATAATATCGGTAAATGATAACAATTTAATTTTAATTAAAGAAAACGTACATGCAAAACCTGGACGAAAAATTTTCTCACAGAAATTATTACAACACCAAAAAATTGCCACCTATTCGGGAATTGACCCCGCTACTAACTGCCAATCAAATGCTACGACCACTAAACCAGCTGGCTACTCCTTTAAAAAAAATTGTAACTAATTAATACTTGTCATGATAACTAAATGACTTTTTCACTACGAATCACCTCTAGTAAAAATCACTGTTAATAATAATTAGTCAGCTTTTTCATACTTTACAACAAACGCATACTTTATCCTGTCGGTGTACTCTTGTGGCTGATCATTTCATCAAACATTTTAGATCTTATTTTAACACATTTTACATTTTACTAATTTTTTTTTTCGAGGTAGTCCGAGAAAGACATGGCATGATCATGATCAAGTAAAACAAGTTCTTGAAAGTGGGCATGTAACAAGTCGGAATAATCGACGTGCGTGCATGAGAAGATGTATGAATGTGAAGGAAGCAAGAGAAGTGTGCCAGGACAGAGTGGTGTGGCGTTCTATCCTCTCTGCCTACCCCTTTGGTGAAATGGCGTGATGGTAAGTTAGTTAGCTAGTTTACTGTACGAAAAAGCATTCAGAGCGCATATTACGCCCTGTCTTAATTCTGTTCGGATAAACAGATATCCAGCAAACTAACTGACATCTGAAAATTATTTGATAATTGTTACTACTTCAACTTTCCCTTATCCGCACCCAATGGTGCATAGGGCGAAATTACGCTATTTCTTGAGGTTTTTGAGATATTCTCCAAAATCTGAAAAAAGGGACCTTTCCCACCCTCCCCCGTCGTTAGCACACCCCCAACCGTCGAGGATTTTGAGTATGTTGATCAGGACACCCTAAGGAACAAATGTGCCAATTTTCAAAACTACACGAATTATTTCCCCTGATTTCGCTAATTTGCTTGGGCTGCTACGTTATTTTCCAAATCATCCTTAATATAAAATCTTTAATATGCAGAAGTTTTAACACTTCGAAAATTAGATAGTCGGATTGTACAGGAAACATACCGCATCCCTTATCATCAAAAACTTAACATGTAAAATATTTATATTTTTTTTACGGTCCTTGACTATAAATTTAAATATACCAACGTTTGAATTCCTGCAACTTCTTGCAAACGTTTAAACTCTCTTGATTAACACTGTTTCAACATAATATACTACACCATTAATGCTACAATGCAGTTACATTGAAAAGACAACATGATAAAGCGAATCGCAGGTGGATAATCCCCGTGGAAGTCTTTAAACTACTGACAATGTGGCATCAAGATTGTTCAACGTGTGAATAAACGCGGAAGACATCAAATTTTAATCTGCCCGGTAATTAAACGGATCAAAAGATAATTTTAATTGCATGCATAATTTATCAAAACTTCTTAAACCGGATTTTTCATCAACATATCCGACAAGCAAGAGAAGTATGCCAGGACAGAGTGGTGTGGCATTCTATCCTTCTGCCTACACCTCCAGGGAAGTGGCGTGATGGTAGGATAGTAACCGACTTTTAATATATAAATAAAATCTTTATCGTGCTTTTCAAATGCGTACCTACCTACTGGATTTCGAATCTGTGTTAATAATAAGAAAATTTATCCTATTGCCTTTAATTTACCATTTTGCTGTCCCAATTTTCTTTTTTCAGAAAAATTAACTATAAGATATTAAAAATTAAAAATGATACTCTTATTCATTAGAATTTGTGTGCTCTGTAATAACTTATTATTTTTCTTTTACTGTCACTTTTAGATGCCTTCATATTATTTTTTTTAAATGCCAAAAATCGAGGGATCCCTTTTTTCCTTTATTTAAAAAAATCGGCCCGCGTATTTCCCTAGAAAACGTGATAATTTTTTCGCTTTGTGGCTGTTAACAAATCCCGGAATCATTTTGGAAGACATTAAAAATCCTGCAGATGCAGCAGCCTTTATATTAAATTTTAAAATGTTACTTTAAAGAAATTCACAATCGACATTCTTTGTATACTCACGAAGAGGGATGGGATCCTTTGTGGGATTTTGTTTATTTTTAATATGTATTTGTGTATTTATTATGTATATTTTTACTTTTCTTTTTTCGTTAAGTAAAAAAAAAGTCTCTTCGTTTACAATTCTTTTTCGTTCCCAATTAACTTTCTTTAGATATTACCAAAATGCAAACACACCTGAACGTTGATCGTTCAATCATAACATCGTGTAGGTGTTGAACTAATTCGTTTAAATTCAAGTCATCTTAGCTTCAAAAGGTGTGAAAAAAATATTTCGGGACCAGAATCACATCCCACACACTTTTAACTAAGAAAATAAACTTAATTAATTTTTATGACACCTCCAAGCCCCCACAATAAATGCAGATATTCAGGTATACTGTAACTCTGCGAAATAAATGAATATATCTATATAAACAAAATCATCAATTACATTGCGCCTACGAATTCTACTATCTGAATCGACAATATATTTTGAAAAGATTAATCATAATGATATGATCTACACATGTGAAATTAAATAGAAAATTGATTGAACGATTCCAAACGCTTGTTTTTATTTTACAAAACGACATGTCGCTGTTTTTTATTTTGTTTGGTCGTTGTGCAACAATGTTTATGTAAAGTGGATATTTCATTGATTCGCGTTTGTTTATGTTTGACAGCTTGTTGATGAAATTCTGAACAATAGAGATTGGACGTCAGACAAAATGATGAATTATTGAGCGATTAACTCTCACTTGCTATAAACATGTACATAATTGTATCAGCGGACATAGCGGACATATGTTATATTTATTTCAATACAAAATACGCCAATTTGGGATTTTTTTCAAATAAGGGATCAATCCTCTTTCATCATTTTTGTTACTTCCTTCCCCTATTCCTTAGCATTCATTTTGTATGGAGCCTGGATCCGCCACGACGAGAACTTTCTGGTAACTTCGTCCAAACAAGGGCGGGAAATGATGATGAAGGACCATCAGGAAGGGCGAAGTATCCTGGAATACTCTGGAACACCACGTCGAACTGGCGCGGCGGGACACAAACGAGGGGCACAGCACACTTTACTCACTTTCACCGAGGGGGGTTTCAGGGTAGGTTTCTGGGAAGCTTGGAGATGAATGACGAGTATTACGAGGGTATTTTGGTGGAAAGAACGAAGGAAGATCAGGTATTGGAGTTCACGAGAAGGATGGATGTTGCGAGGTCAGAGTAATGTTGCTGCGCTGAGCGGGTTTCCGATACTGAATTGGAGTTGCAAAATAGGTAACAAAACGGAATGGAATGGGTGGATGTAGGCAATAAATTTTGGAAGGAACTCGAACTACCTATCACCAGAGAGTATCAATAATGGCCAAACCACAGCCGTAAAGACTTTATTTCTAGTTTTTTTGTTTCATAGTGGAGGATAAGTCCCTTATATCGGTGGCCTCCGTGGCGTAAAGGCTAAGACCCTGGACTCACGATACGGAGGCCCTGGGGTTGTTTCCCGGTGAGAACACAAAACTCAAAAGTGATTTTTCTCAATCCTGGGTTATTGTAGCGTTGTTCACCTTTGTTATTGGGTAGGTGATTAAATAAATAAATAAAAAACCGATTCTAAATAGTAGTAATTCTTAACCCTCACAATACAAAGAGAAGTTTATGAATTTGAAAAACAACATTTTGAGTGTGTCCGAATACTTGAAGACAAAAACTGGATTTCACCCGTTATAAATTTTAAATTTGATTTCGTTTAAATACCAAAAACTGTTATATTTCTTGGATTTTCAACAATTATTTTATCGATTGTGTTTTGTGGTGCCATTTTCATACATTTTGTCGCTAGTCAAATGTATTAATTTTTTCATTCATGCCAAAACCATCATCTAAGCTCTAAGCTATCGGCTGTCATTTTGCGCGTGACTTCTCGAGTTAGGTCCACGTCTAGTAGTTACCATAAATACTTTTAAACCTAATAACTTAAAAATTATCTTAACCAGCGAATTTTCTTTTCATTCGAGAATCCTGCAGTTCCATTCCAAATTTAAATTTAAAAATTATTCACATTTATCACGTCCAACCGTCAATTGTGTGGCCAATTTGTGAAAATATAACCGGCATGTTCAACATAAATTGTTTGTTTATCGTAATTTATTGTTTTTGAAAGTGCCAATTTGGCGATACTAATAGCAAAAAGCACTAACCCCTTGAGAACCGTAAAGGAAAAAAAATATAAAAAATAAACATCTGAATGTTGTAAATTAAAAATATGTTTAACAACCTGTTTTGTAAATAGTTTACCATTCAATAATATGAAATCCAATCCGATTTAGAAACATCGGTTTTTCTAATCATAGAACAGTTTTGATGGCGTAATATCAAAATGACAAATGAAAAAATAGAAGAAAAGGCTGTGTACTTCATTTGTAGAGCTTATAGGAGAGAAGAAGATGGAGCAATGTATCATAATACAATATACACAAAACATAAATATTTTATATACTTGTTTCCTCACTCTTGATGTCCTCAGAAATTTATTTTGAACATTGTGCTTTGCACTTAATTGGTGCTTGGGTAATATAATGCCTTGAAATATTAATGTCACTTAAACAATTTATTATACCTACAAGTTCCGTGTGCATAACATTAAAATTCCAATAAATAAAGCAAAATGTCGAGTAAAAGGTGTAGAACTTTGCAGCAAACCAATCCCAAATAAGACAAGTCTTCAAACTATCAGATTAGATCGGTATAATAAAAATCTGGGTTACATTTAATTTGTAAAGATACTGTTTAAAATAGCAACCTTCTTTAATGACTTGGTTATGAAAGTGTTAAATCACAAACAATATCGCTTCCATATTGATATGTTCTAAGACCGTTATTTGTTTTTACCTTCAAGTTTTTTAAAAATATATTAACAATCACAAAGCCTAATGATTAATCTGTGCTATTATTATGATCATAATTAATACAATATCACTATTTTAAAGTCTTCCGTATCATATTTCATTACTAATATCCAAATACTATTATCTAAATACTTTTTATTGAATATTGCCTATTAGGGAAAATTTGATAATGAAAACCGTTCATATTTCAACTCAAAATATCCATTATACATGTGTGTAACAAAACTCGCAGTACAACCCGAAAACTGGTGAATCTACATTATATTTGGAGTCGAGTGTGTAAGATGATTTTTTAATCTGAGCTTTAAAAAAAAAATGTATTCTCAACATTTTGGGCGTGTTCAAATACTTGTACACAAATCTGGATTTTATCCAAAGACGGGAGTAGGTATATACTGGTGTGGATATTCGCTAATAAGCGGAATGGGGAATGTGTGTAGTACAATAAGTGGCCACTTAACCCAACCAATGACAGATCATAAGACCTGTAAATGCTCGTAAACGCTCGAATATCCAAAAAATTCGTCTTCAAAAAAATAATAATGTGAAAAAAATGTTTTAATACCGGTTCTCCTTTAAAAGGTTTTATAAGTAGGATTAAGTAAAATTGTACTAATTATTGCTAAAATTAAGTTTTAGCTTTTGTTTTCCTAATACATAGTAGGAGTCAACTAAAGAAATTATGTTTTATGATACTTCTTTTATTATTTGTATAATATATATATTCTTGTTATATTTGCTTTATTATTGATATTTATGTAATTGTGTACTTTGTTAATCTTATTTTTCCTATTATTGTAAAGGACAGTGTACCGTGCATATGAAATAAATAAATAACTAATTTTTAAGAATTCTTTGAAAATATATTCTACATCTTACTCAATTTCATCGAAAACTAGGAGTCAAATAAAAAATAAAAAATCTACAAAATCGACTCCAAATATTATGTTGATTCGCTGGTTTCCCGCTTGTACATCGAGTTTATTACATGGTGTATAGAATTACAGTATGTTTTTTTTACATTTTGCATAGGTAGTGATAAAACTGATTGATCTTGAAAATGAGCACATATTGCGTGGCTGGAATAAATTTATACGTTCTTGTACTTCATTTGAAGTGAACTGTCATTTTATCAGTTACGTACTCCCGTTAACTTTCTTGTATCTGAACTTACAGAAGCTAGTTTTCAAAACGCAAGCTGAATTCTAAATCAGCCCAATGCATATATGGAATAAATTGCGGTTTTACTTTCATCAAGATAAAACTGTGACACTGCTATAAAATTCCTAGGCGAGGAATGTCAAAACGGAGATACAAATTATTATGATTTTAAAATTAGCGGATGATAAATTACGTGACAAACGGGAAAATTGTATGTAAAAAAAAATATATTTAACAACAACATTTTGAATGAATACAAATACTTGTAGACAAATTACTGGATTATACCCATGCTGGGCTGATATCAGATATTATTGATATCTCAATCTCATAAAAAAATTGGAGAGACATCTTCAGCCATCTTCTAGTAAGTAATCAAGTTCGGATGAACCTTACCTACACCAATAAAGTTAGATTGCCCCAAAAAATGCTTAACTATATTCTCAACAGATGTCACTATAGGAAAAGAATATTAAAAATATTTCAAATCTGTCGACAACACAACTCGCATGTGGATTCTTCTGTAACAAACTCAACATATATACAAGTTTCAAAAATTTGTCATACATGGTTGTCAGATGATGGGCGGAATGGGGAATGTTGTAATACATCAAGTGGCCACTTAACCCAGCCAATGACAGGTCATAAGCCCTGTAAACGCCTAGATAACCCACATTAGTTTCCAGAGTTTCTCTGTCTCTGTTGAGATATCAATAAAAATATATTTTTCTAGACACGTCACTTATGTCTGTTTAAATAATGTTTTCCCTTCTTTGAAGAATGTTCGCTAATCCAAGCTTACCCCGTTGGGATGCGCAGAAAAATTACCTTTGTGCAAATTTCCTAATAATTGATTGAACATAGGTAAAAAAAAATACGTAGGTAATTCGACTAAATTAGCTTGGAGCAGTTTGTGGATTCGTATGATCTTCATAGGGGATGGATATTAACAGATAATGATGATAAATCTAATGTCCAAATGAGTTTTCTTGTTAAGCGCTCTTTATACAGGACAAATAACTGTACAGTTTCCTGTGCAGTTTGCAAACTGTCCCCAAGCGAAAACTGTAAGGAATATTGAATGGTCGGCGCGACGTTTGCCTGACCTGACAGTTAATGTATTTTTATGTAAACGTGTAATTAGATAAAATGCTTTTAAAAACGTAAAAAAATCATTTTTACATTATTAGCTATATTAACAATATCCTGTCTGCAAATTTACGATCGGACTTTAAAAGTATACATATATTTAAAGTGTCTCTTTGTTTGAATCGTTTTGTTTGGATGATTATTTATATAGGTACATGTTTTGCAACTTTTCTGTTATCTAAAATGAAGTCATTTCTGTTTCGCAATACGTCCGTGAGAAAATATGTAATGGCAGTATTAATTAATTAAATAATATATTTAGCATTTACAGGTAAATAACTTAAATATTTTAAGACGCCCAACAAGGGCTTAATTAAAATTACTTAACAGCATTACGCACGTAAATTATCTTGGTATGAATAAAAATTAACCATAAATCACATAAGGCACATAAATCACATCTATGAAATTCTTCAGTAGTGACAAACGAATGTTTATTGCTAACATAATAGTACGGTATGTGAATGTAACGAATAGTGTTATTATTGTTATAATTTTATATCCTTATGTTATACAAAATGGCGGATTGGCCCCATACGGCAACCGGAACTCGGTGGAATAGTCTAGATCAATGACAGAGCGGTTCTGAATTGGAAATATTTTTATTTATTGCGTGTTGCACATGGTGACACACGCACAACCTTCGGATTAACGGCAAAAATTACGCAATTGTTTTATATAACTCTCTACTAAATATTAATTAATGTTACACAGCGTGATTCAGAGCAAAACTTCAGCGAAAATTTAAAAGAAAAAGTATACATAACTATGCTATGAAAAAGAATATGATATTTCCTTCAAACAAAAATGCACTAGAAGGAGCGTTTCCGTACAAATTTTCTTAAAATATACGCTTTCTATGATTAATTTCATAACACCACTTATTATGAAATTCCACCGTCTCAAGACTTTAGCACTTAGGCCAATACACGAAACGTGTGACGTAGATGTCAAGTGATGGCGTAGATGCCTATTGATGACTTAGTGATTGACATAGTGGGTAACTAGACCTAGACACGGTAGTATTTTTCAAGTTTGGATTGTCACTTCTCTGAAATTCTTGTTCAAAGGCTAATCTAGACATTTTTCGAACAGCGGTCTAACGCGATTTAAAAAAAACAACGCTATGAAAGCTTTTTAATAATCCGTATTTTTTTTCTTTTTTTAAGTACCTACTCTTTCTAACATGTTGTTTTTTGCGAAACTTAATCCTAATCTAAATCTCTTTTACAGACTGTCATTTTTTTATCTAACGGACATAAATCTGTCGCCATCAATTAGGTCATCGACACTTCAGCTACATAATTACACGTCATTACTAATTACCGATTCTCTTGTTCACGTTCTAAATCACCCTGTATATAATAACGTGTCGCTAGTCGCTGGTCAATATTTTGCATAGATAAGCGAGTTAGCACTTTACGTAATATTCTTTGCAAAATGTCGGGAAAGTATACTCAAGGAATGTAGTCACAGCTTTATAATATTATATTATTATGTATGTACATTTACCTACAGGATGTGTTGCTTAAAGTGCATTCTATTTTACTTCTTCGTGGTGGTGCTAAAACATTAATCTGCATTGCATTCAAAAATTTTATTTTTTTTATTATTTTTTATTATAATATTTATTTAGTATATTTATTTTTTTACATAGACTAATATATTTTACATTACACTTTATTTTTTTCCTTAGTATTCTTATCCTATAATTATTATTAATTCAATTTAACCATGATATAATATCTACAGTAATATTTCTCACACATATATTTTTTATACTTAGCCCTAAATAATTTTAAATTTTGTTCATTTTTAATTTCTTCTGGCATCTCCTCATACATTTTAATGCCCTCATACATGAGACAATTCTGTGACATAGTTTTCCTTTTCTTTTTTAGTCTTATATTTTTTGAACCTCTTGTTGCATATGAAAAAAGTCATTGTTTTTTTATTTGTTTTTTAATTTTAATTTTTTAAATCTTGGAATTATGCCTTTAACAATTTTGTTAATTTCATTAGCAACATTATATTTAATTCTTTGGTCTACTGACATAATATTCAAGATTTTAATCATTTTTTAAATTTACTCAGCCATACTCTAAGTATGCATAAGTAATACAATTTTTTTTTTTAAATTCAAATCATCAGTATCATCAAAGATCTCCGATAGTACAAGGCTGTGTTGCAGCACTGCTTGCATATATTTTTAACACAGATCTTAAAATGCTAAATCAATGCACTTTTTGGAGTCATAATCATCATCATTCCATATCTCCTCCCTATATGAAGCATATGGATCCAACTACCTTAATCATCCGCCCGTTTCCGCGTGATGTCCCACGTTCCGCCCTAAATGCTAATGTCTCCCGAAGCCTTAAAAATCATTTTATACACACGGTGTATATATTACGCAGAGACCATCATAGTCTAAGCTTAAATCGAGAGGCGCACAGTTTACACCTGCGCTGTGTAAGCGGGTTTCCTGCGGGACCCATAAATTTATGTGAACTACCCATAAATTGATGTGCAGTTCACATAAAGTGCGGAGTGGGCTATATACACACCTGTAGCTCAAGCACAGATAACTATCGACGTAGTTAAAAGCGTGCTATTCACGTGCTATTGCTAACGATTTGAGCGATCACAGTGACATTCGTTCGATACCGTGGTATCGATAGCCGAACATAGCCGATCTGAGCCGAGCGGGGCCGATGCACGCTATAACGCGGCCTTACGTCAAACGTCAAATCATCGCGCTTGTCTGATTTTTTATTATTTCGACTGCTTTTCTCAATATTTGGCTTGCCGAAAACCGGCTAAATTATAATAAAGATTGAATGAAGATTTGTGCGAATAAGATATATCTCGGGAAATGGCTCGCGACTAGTATGCGCTCGTTTAATAATCCCGATCGATAACTTTTAACGCGTGTTCCATTGTGATCGCGAAAACGTTAAACATCCATGGGTAAGAAATCGTTATGACGTCGCTTATTACCGAGTCGGTACTGATCTGTGATCGAGCAACTGGGTACATAGATATCACGAACAATACTACCCATTTTAGTGGTAATATCAAATAAGGGTATTGGAAAATGTAAACAGCCTCGAACAAGAATTTCAGAGAAGTGACGTTCCATACTTGAAAAATACTACCGTGTCTAAGGTGTCTAGTTACCCATAACGTCACTCACTACATCATCAATAGGGCATCTACGTCATCACTAGACATCTACATCATACGTTTCGTGGAATTTGATAATAAGTGGTGTTATGAAATCAATCCTAGCAAGCGTATATTTTTAGAAAATTTGTATCGAAACTTCCCTTCTAGTAAATTCTTGTTCGAAAGAAAACAGATATTAAAATTTTCACTGTTTATTCAATTCATGGTCACTCAAGCAATATTTTGCTTTATTTTATGGCGTGTTGAAATTTAGGTTTGTGTTCAACAAACCGAAAATAATCTCAAGAGCTTGAAATTAATTCAACTCAGGTTTAATCGGATATTGACTTGTTTTAATTTTTTTTAGATGCAGATAAGAACCACTTTTTCTCTGAGAACCTGTGTAGAATGTTAGTAATTTTTTATCAATTTAAATGGCGAATGTAGCTAAGTTAGTCAAAATAATTCCGTCATTTTTCATCTCGTAAGGGTAAATGTATAATAGTCATTATTTGAAAGTGTTATTTTGAGTTGGTATTTAAAAGCTTTCACCGCGAGTTGCACAGTTTACACTTGCGCTGCCTGCCTGCAAGGCCACTGGCACCTGGCACTGAAGCGTAAGACTGATCATCTTGCCTTCAAGTATCATAATATATGAATACGCTGCTCTTAGTTGTTTTTAGCGGTGCCCTTTGCATATTATTTGAGATATGGTGTTTATCAACAATAAATATTTGTACAGTTTGAAAACGAAAAGATTATTGGTAGGTACTGATGTGATAGGAATTTTGGAAAAGGAGTCGAACCTAGCAATCACCAGAGCATCATCATCATCATCATCATATCATATCCGCTCCCTATGTTGAGCATATGGAATCCACAAACTGCCTCCAGGCCAAGCGATCGGCCGCCAGCTACCGTGCATCCTCCCAAGTCAAGTCCACGTCCCGCAGCTCTGACGCAAACTGCCGACGAATTGTCAACAGTGGACGACCAGGACGCCGAGAACCTGATGCCTTGTAAAATAGGCAAGCATGGTTAAGGCACTCGGGAGGCAAACGTAATATATGGCCTAGCAAGCCGAAACGCCTTCGCCGGATGACAGTAGATACCAAGGGTAGCTGTGTCCGTTGCCTCACCTCTGTGTTTCTTACAAAGTAAAAACCACCGCACACCTAAAATTCTTCTAAGACACCTGTTCTCAAAACTCAAAAGTCTGCTATCTTGGGCCCTGGTTAAGTTCCACAATTCGCAGCCATAGAGGAGAAATATCACGATATAAAAATCCATAATTTGGGTACGCGTTGTTTACATTACCTAACAAATAATTTATTAGATAACATGTACATAAAACAGTGAAAAGACAGGTAGTTGGTTTATGTTAGACACTTCAAACTAATAAATTACCAACGCAAAATGTGATAACATGGTTAATAGAAGAAAATGGAAATTTCTTGTTTACACATTTACGGTGGCACCTACACGCACTATGACGTAATGAGGCGGCAAGCTTCAGAAAATAAATTCGGTATAAATATCGGTTCGAAAATGGATCAAAGATACGCCTGTTTGATTTGGATATTTCACATTGATAACGTAACAGAAACAAATCAATAAATTATGTCAAATACTGAATCTGTAACATGTAAAATAAAATCAGTTTCTTAATCTTTGGATTAATTAGGTCATAGAGTAAGGCCTAGTTTAGATGCGCAATAAAAGTCGCCATGTTAATCACTTACGGCACGACTAATCATGTTATCTTTCTATTTAAAAAAATCTGCTGCACATGCCAATCACGAACAAAACTTGCTTATATGTATAAAATATTAATGATAATGAAGTGTTTTCGCGCTGAAAATATTGACAAAGCACGCATAGACGAAAAATGACTAGAAAATTTATGCCGCTAAAATAATTCACCTTGTCAATTTTTGTATATAAATATATTTTTTTAATCTTATATTTTCACTACATGCATAAGGCCTATTTTAAGGCTCTACCTAAAGTGAAAGATATTTTTGTGATATTTTGGTTTGACAGCTACAAAGCTTCGAAAGCTTAATTGAAAGTAGTAGCAAAATAAAAACAATTAATAATTAAAGAGCACATAAGATGATAGAGAATAAAATTTTGTCAATGTCGATTTTTACCGTAAAAAAATATTTTTCCAGACACATTTAGTGAACGCCAGCGCTGTTAAGTTGCTCTCAAGCTATAAACATAGGACAAAACACGATTATTTTCTTTGTGTTGGTTTGTATCCTCTTAAAATATGTTTTATATATTTTAGAGACGCTGTGTGATCCGAATGAGGACAGAATTTGGTGCCAGCATAGCGTCTAATTAGAGGCATGATTTGTGCGTCGTTACAATACCCATGTAAACTAGGCTTTATTTAATATGTTAATCGGTAAATCAGAGTATGTGTGAACGGTCATTTCTCTCCAAGTAGGGGCCATAAGCCCCGTAATTATTAAAGTCACCGAATAAGAGTGAACACGCCTATTATACGCTATAACTAATCACAAATCGATAATCAATGCTAGAACACCCATTGGGCGATCAATAACGGCTTTACGATCTGATGTAATTATAATGCTGGTCACGAATATTCTAAACCAAAAAGAATTTCTTAAAACAACGATCCAAATTTCACTTTAAAAAAAATAAAAATAAATTCAAAGCCCGTAGTCCCGTAAAGGACCCGCGCCGTTGGGTGCGGATAATGGAAAGTCGGAACATGATTTGTTACGAGTTTGTGTTAGTTGGCTTTAAATAGTAATGGTGAAGTTAAATGAGAAAAAATGAGAAAAAATAAATATTCATTTGATTGTGTCCACCGAATTCATACATTGAAATTATAGCCGTTTAGCCGCTTGAAAAAGTATGCAAAGGCCACTAGTATTAAAAATACCTCAAATCGTAAATAAATTAAAAAATTATGTATTTTAATTAATTGAGTTAGCGATAATTTGTTACTTACCTACTTAAAAAATAGTGTAGATTTTTTATCATCTTTGTATATTTGTAGTAAAAAAAAATCGTAGAAGTCTAATAAAGACAATTAATTTTTTTGCAAATTACGGCTAAAAAAAATTACTTTAATAGTCTCAGAATAAAAACGAAAGATTATAAATATGAGGCTTTTTGTCTCTCACGTAAATTATATTGAAATACGTTATATTTAGATACAAAGAAGATATTTCAATAAAGGTTCCAACTCAATAATGTAAACATATAACATAATTTGAATACGGTTTCGAAAAAGGGCAGATATGGATATCATATTATTTAAAGGAATTCAAAATACAAAATAATTTTACATAAAACGTTAGTCACTGTATAAATTAATTGTAATAAAGTAATTCATACATTGAAATTATAGCCGTTTCGCTTGAAAAAGTATGCAAAGGCCATTTTACCGATTAATTTAACCTCAAATCGTAATAAATTAAAAATTAGTGTATTTTAATTAATTGAGTTAGCGATAATTTGTGAAACTTACCTACTTAAAAGTGAAGTATGTAACTAATTTTATATATTTGTATATTTTAGTAAGAAATCGTAAGTCTAATAAAGAAATCACTTTTTTTTTTTAAATTTGTTTTTACCAAACAAAAATGAAACAGAATGCCCTCGTATTTTCTCATCAAGGGATTGTTTTCTTTTAAAAAAATGTAAATACGTAGGCTTATTAGGTACTTACAGGGCATTACTGTCATTTAATATGTTCCAATTTACTGTATACATATACATAATTTGTATCTATACGAGTTTCGAAAAAGGGCAGATATGGATATCATATTATTTAAAGGAATCGGAAATATTGAATTTGTACATCAATAAATGTGAGCTAACCGGGAAATAAAAGTCATGGGCCCTGTAATGCTTTGAAATCCATAATTTTCGTTTCTGTTGAGATGTCAAAACATTTTACCGACTTAATTTAATATACGTTTTTATTTAGATTAGTTGTTGGAATCATATGAAAAGCTCTCGTTGGTGAAACAAGTATGAGTAAAAGTGAAGTATTAACTAACTAACTAACCATCACGCCATTTCCCCGAAGGGGTAGGCAGAGAGGATAGAACGCCACACCACACTGTCCTGGCACACTTCTCTTGCTTCCTCCACATTCATACATCTCCTCATGCCCACGCTTACATGCCCACTTTCAAGCACTTGTTTTACTTGATCATGCCATGTCTTTCTCGGCCTTCCTCGATTTCTACACTCCAAGTACAGTCGCGACATATATTTTTTTAGCCGTTCTTTCATCATCCATTCGCACTACATGACCGAACCATCGTAAAAGACCTTTCTTAATTTTGTCGATAATGCTTATCTCAGCCTTGCACTCTGCTCTAATTTCGACATTTGTACACCTATCATACATAGTCTTACCACACATTCGCCTGAGAGATCGCATTTCAACTGCATTAATCTACTTTCATCCTTCTTTTTCCAACACCACGCTTCACTACCATACATAAGGGTTGGTACCAGAACTCCATTACGAACTGCCAATTTAGCCTCTTTTGATAAGCACTTATTAGATACTACCGACTTTAAGGCACCATTAATGTTACCGGCACTAACCCTCCTTTCAATGTCCTTATCCATATAACCATCCCTAGTAGTATTTATATTTATAATTTTAAATTAATTTTGTTTAAATTTTAGTCGTTTTCAAACAACTGGCATCGAAGGGCCTTAAAGCAAAGTTTCTTTATTCGACTGTTACTTTCGTTTTTCTATTACAAACGACTTCTTTGAATTTCAAAGTACAAAACGTCTCGTTATATCGATAAGGAAACGTCCGTTGAAAGTGACAGTAGGTAAACAACTTTTCTGACCTTCTAGAAGCCGCAGCAGGTAGAACGAATAACGAATTACTTTCGCTTCTTCCATTTACGGTTCATGGAACGTGATGGGTCCTACATTCCCGCACGTGGGGCTAGGTAATTACTATCTGACTAAATGATTAATAAGAACGTCTTTATTACAAATATACGTCATCAAATCGCACAGACGTCGAACGAAAACCTCGCGAAAGGACCTAAGTATCGCACAAACATGAATACTATTCTGTACCAAGTCTCTTTTATTGAAAATGGATTGTGTAGATATAATGTAAAACGCACTGTTTCCATAAATATTTCATACAAAATTGCGAACCTACTAGAGCGTACAATTTTATATGAAATATATATGGAAATCGTGTGTTTTATATTATAACCCCACAATTGAGAACACCTGTTACAGCTCTCACCGACCCCCACATTTCTATACAGTTCTTCTTCTTCTTTTGCCACGTTCGCTCCTATGTGGAGCATGTGGACCTAGAATATGCTGATGATGTGGTCCTTCTGGAGAAAACAGTCAGCAATGTTCATGGGATTGTCGACAGGTTACAAGAGAACTCCGCGCGCCTGGGTTTTAATATAAATACCAAAAAGACCCAGTTTATGTGCAATAAGTCATGTCCTGACCCTGGCTATCCCTTTACAACAATGGGCAGAGGATCGAAAAGGTTCTATCCAATACACATGATTAAAATATCTCTTTCCTATGTCAAGATATCAAATTTTTAAAAATCTATATTAAATTAAACAATAACGAAATAAAATCGTATTTTACTGCAGTTTAGTAGTCATGGTGCGCCATGTATGTTACCTACGCAAAGTTTTTTTACGGCCCCGCGTTTGAGTGCCCTTTTAAAATGTTATGGCTTTATAATGTTTTTTTCTAGTCTATTCCCGTTTTAGGCGATTTAGAAAGATAAAATGAATGTTGTTTAAAAATAATGGCAAAAGCTTGGGACCAAAGATTACGTTTGCGTCTATACAGGATGTAACAAAACTCGATGTACAAGCGGGAAACCAGTGAATCTACATAATATTTAGAGTCGATTTTATGTAATTTTTTTTTTATTTGACCCTTAGTTTTTGAGAAAATTGAGGATGAAGTTTTCGATATTTTTTTTTTTTTGCAAATTGTTATCAAATATCATGTATTTAGTCAAATGAATACTATCCATAAAGAAAGCAAAATTAAAAAAAAAACGCGTTTTTATAAGAATTTGAGTAATTTTACTTAATCTGCCATACTTGTGAAAACTTTTGTGAGAAGAAAATAAAATTTTGTTTTCAAGCTCAGATTAAAAATTCATATTAAACATTCGACTCCAAATACGATGTAGATTCACTGGTTTCCCGCTTGTACATCGAGTTTTGTTACACCCTGTATATTACGTCATATAAAGGTTCCTTGGAATTCAATTTTTCAGATGGCATTGTTTCGTAATAAGAGTATTTTTTGCACATTAGAATAAAATGAAAGCCCCGTCTATGCTCTCGTGAAGGTGACGGAAGCAGACCAAAGTCGTAGAGTGTAGAAGGTCGTTTAGTGCTACTTCAGTCTTTTTGGTCAATTTCCACATTTGCCCGAAGTCGAAAGTTGCAGAAATCTGTAATACCGACAGAGACTGACCGATACGACAAATGACCCTCGACACTCTGAGTAGAGATTATATATATCGACTGAACACTAACTAATAGTTATGTTGGAGTAAGTAGGACTCTGCTTACTTCCGTTTGCTTTTCCCATACAACTAGACTCCGTCGGCGTCGTTTTGAAAGAAACCCTCATGGACACATTCACCAGTTTTCTATTTTTCACCCTTAAATTAAATTTTACTACTTTGTTGTCGAATTATTCAATAATTATCAATCAGAAATCGGACATTTTTCTCAATTCATTATTTCCAAGAATTCATATTTTAATCTTCCGAGGTGCATTTAATGCAATCTTCTCAATACGAGCACTTATTTTGAGTGGACTATTACGTATTGTAACGAAATTTGACATGAAACCTGATCTTTTTTAATGTTTCTTCTATTTTAACAGATTTAATAATACAAAACTATGGACTTTAGAGCAAATCATCGATAAATAATTGTCAAATACGTTTTATAACGATCGCGAAAAAAAAACCGAGGACATTAGCAATGTTTGGGCTACTCTAGACAATGATTCGGACGAGTGTTCAAGGATTTAACATTTCCTCATTCCTGCTTGCCTGATTGCTAAACTTAGATAAATTTTTAATATCACATGCCCACGACCTTGGCGGTGGAAATTCATAAATAATTATTTACTATTTACGTAATCCGATACCAATTATCATGACTGAGAGCAATAATCAGAATTTAGCACCGAATTAGTTAATATCTTGCGAAATTCAGACGATGTTTAGCTTATTACGTACATCGTACTTCTTACATGCCCATCAAGCCTTGTTTTATTTCATGAAACCTCGACTTTTTCGCATCATATATTTTTTTAGCCGTTCTTTCATATTTCGCTTACATGACCGAACCAACGTGTTTTCAAGTCAGTTGCATTCTGCTCTAATTTCAACATTAGTGCAATCATACATAAGTTTTACCAAACACGATTTCAAGTGTTCATTTTTTTTTAAAACTACATATAGAACCGCCTTTGAAGTGGTATAGTTTATAGCTGAAAACAAAACCGAAAACATTATCTCAATGTTAGTTTGACTCTAGACAATGATTCGGACGAGTGTATCAAGAAAAGTGTATCTAAACATTACCTCATTGAATGCTTGCCTGATTGCTAAATAGTTTGATAAATCTTTAATATTACATGCCCACGACCATGGCTCTAATATAGTTTCATAAATATCTCTAATTATAGTTTGAACTAGAAAAGTTTACGTAATACAGAAAAGATATCAAGTTTATCATGACTGAGTATCTCAATAATTTGAATACAGAAAAGTTATCTCGGAATATAGTTTAATATCTTGCGAAACAGAAAGATCTCTAATATAGTTTAGCTACAGAAAAATTACGTACATCGTACATTCTATTTAATATAGTTTGAATTGTTATTTTAATTAGTTTCACGTGTTTTCAAGTGTTCATAATTTTGACACCGGCAAAACCTTTTTATCGTGAACTTTTTAACGATTTCAAAACGATTTTTTTAAAATATATTATTTTTACTTTACAGGTTTACAGAACAACAGTCTGAAATACTACTTGTTTAAAATATTTTTTTAAATAAATAAATAAAATATTGACTTACCAACAGCCCCCCAATCCGGGTGCGCTCTGTTATTAAACCACCCGTCGTATCTCTGTTTTTCTGTGTGACTGTGTAAAGTATCTGAAACAAGATGAACACTTATTAATTAAACAATCAACTAATAAATGTAGCGAGAAATATATAAATAAAAACAATAGCCAAATCTTTTGTAAAAGATAAAATTAGAGCCGATTGCTGGTGAAAGACATAAAATGTAAATATATGTATGTCATTTTTACCAGACGATGTATTACGGGACAATTTATTTTTAGGTAGTGATTTATATCTTACGAACGAAATTTTTTTTAGTTATCATTATTATGTCCGTAATTAATTTTCAAAATATTGTAATCGCAATTTTCCGCCAAAACAGGTCATTACTTGGTAGAATGAGTAATATTAAAATTTTAATCAAGTTTAGATTTAAGTAACCAATTATCAAAATAATGCTCCAGAGAGAACCTTCCCCTCTTTCCAATTGTTTAAGGAAGTAAATCTAATGGATATTAGACGAATATATTTATTACAATGTTTAAATTATGTATTTATGCATAATTTTTTTTTTGCTAGAAGCTCGAATAGGTCTAGTCAAAGAAGAAACCGAGTGCTATAAATACCACATTGTAAATCAAGACTTGCTCAGAAACATGCTTACTCACATTTTATTGCCCCCAGTTTAATTAATTCATTTTTAACTGACAAAAAAATGGCATTGTCAAATTTTCCTAATTTTTCATCTTTTAAAAAATTAACACAAAGTTGGATACATACTGTAAAGGTAGAATCATTCTTACTATAAAAACCATAACATAACATAACCATAATCTCTGTTATTTTTAATTTTATATTTTATAATCATTTCCCTTCTACTTCTTCTTGTATAAATATATCAATATATCAATTTGCCTCGATTTTATGTTTTATTTTGGAAAAAAATTTTTTTTTTTAAAAAGTAGCGTCTAAAATAGAGACTAAATGAACAGTACGACCTTTTTTTTCACTTAGGAGACGGGTGCTTTAAAATTTTGCGGTCAATCCGTTTTTATAAGCTCCGTTTTTAAATATTTTTTACAAGGAATCTTTCGAATTTTAATTTTTTTATTTTTCACAGAAAATGATTTACATCAATGGTATTACGGCCCACAGCGCGGGACTCCTGTGCGTGCGGTCTAAACGCTGGGCCTGCCCTGGTCTGACAGGAAGTAGAGAGCAGGTTGGAACCTTCACGACACCAATATAATTTTGTTGCCATTATCTAGCCATAGAGAAATTCCGATTCAGCTTACAATGCAACGTCCAAATAAAATTCCGAAATAATTTTGAAAAGAGGACATAAAATTATTGGGTAGTTAAATACAATGAAAGCCCCACCCTTTACATAGATTGTTTTAAAGACTACTGAGTCTTTTTTCCGTCCACCGCGAATTCCAAGTCCGCGAAATTTAATAGATTTAGTTTTAACGGAAAAAGCGGAAGAAAAGAAGGTTCTACAGGGTGTAACAAAACTCGATATACAAGCGGGAGACCAGTGAATCTACATCATATTTGGAATCGCTTTTATAGAATACATTTTTTTGATTTGACCCTTAGTTTTCGAGAAACGAAGTTTTTCTAATTACTATCAGATATCATGTATTTAGTCAAATTTATACTTCCCATCTTTATGGGAATTTGTTTTCTTTAATTTAAAAAACACGTTTTAATAAAAATTTGAGCCATTTTACTTAATCTGCTTTTTTTTTAAAACAAATTTTAAAAACACGTTTTAATAAAAATTGGAGCCATTTTACTTAATCTGCTTTTTTTAAAAAAACTTTTGTAAGAAGAATTTTTTATTATTTTTAAGCTCCGATTAAAAAATCATATTACACAATCGTCTCCAAATACGATGAAGATTCACCAGTTTTCGGGTTTTACTACGAGTTTTGTTACACCATGTATACGCGACCAAATGCTCTCATTGCCCCTATCACTGTCTGTGTGTAGTTGAATAATAAATTATTCACAAACGTGTTTAATTTTTGCCCACACTTACAAGTACTTAAGTAATAGTTATATACATAATAATACCAGATACAGCGTATAAACATAGCAATTTATATAAAAAATGTAATGTATGAAATGCTAAAATACACGGCCTTGATTTTTTCTTTCGATGTTAATAAAATTAAATGAATATTGCCTCCATGAATGGCTGGTCCATATCTTACAAACTAATAAACGAATTTGCGAAATAAAAAAAACTTTATTGACGACAAGTTCTAAGAGTGAATAAGCACAATATAAATTTAAAACGTAAATACATTTTGATTGAGTTTTAATTTATTATGTCTTAAAGGTTATGAATTATTTTATGATATTATATTTCTTGGAACTTTCTTACTTAAATGTAACTTATATTAACACGTCAATGATTACGATACAAAAATACATTATACAATACATTATACATTATACAATAATTAAATAAAATTTAAAGTCGTGTCAATTCTTGAACTAAATAAGTAGAATAATGAAGGGATCAAATGGTACAAAAATCAGTAAGATTTGTTGTATAAAATACTACATAATCGTTTTCATGATTTATTTTTCGAAAAAATAAAATGTACCCAAAAATGCCATCGTTTATAGATAAATTTATTTTAACTACAGCCAAAATGGGTCATAAAAAACCTTAACAGTTATAGAGTTGTATCGACGAATACCATTTTTCTTTCTTAAAATACTTTCTCGTCTTAAAATCGTTTTTGTTCTAATATACGATCACAGGGATTGATAGGATTCAGCATGCAAACATTTCTATTTTTATTTAGTTTTAAGTTAACTTAGGGTCTTCTAAGTAAGGTACCAAAACAGAATTTTCTCGTTTCAGCCAATACTATTTATTTAACATAGATAAATTATTTTTTTTGTTCCTTAAGATTTGGACAATTGTTTCAATCTCAACTTATTAGAGAGAAACAAAATTATTGAAATGTATTAGATAGTGGAAGAAAGATAAAGTTTTTACTGCAAAATACAAATGGAACATACAATTTTGATGGTTCTCTTTAGATAAGCCATTCTAGTAAATTTAATTCAATGGTTTCAGAACCTAAATATACTCAGAATCAGATCGATAATAAAAACAATGATTTGAGAAAACTGTATCGCAACATTTTGCTCTGAATATGCCAAATCTTAATGTTCAATTATTTTTGTAAAACCGATTACAAAATTCTGGTTCCGAATATCTTGCTCGCTGGATATGGCATTTTTGCAAGACCCAATTTCGGAAAGTTACAATATGAAGTTCATTATTAAATAAATTCTGGTTTCTACTTTCGTTTATGGGACCGCCATAATATTTTTTATAACCCATTCCGCACTGATCTGGTTCAGTTTGCTGGTACTCAATTTCATGTTATGGTGACGTCGTTGAGTCTGCAAAATCCACTATGTGCGTTTAGTTCGTGTCCCAAGCATTCAAAATACTTATTACAAAAAAATATGCAGTATATTATATAATCTTACTGTCATGTAATAAAATATATACACATGTATCTATACTGCAATTGGTGTACAAGTGCCCTTTGCATCATAAGGTTTGGATAAGTGAAAGTACTAGCTGTGGTAGTAGTAGTATATTAACACATTTACTTGGCAATATGGGATACAAAATATGGTTGAAATTAACTACAATCAATACGAACCTAAAAATTGTTAATGTTGATTATTTTGAATAAGAAAAATAGGTACTGTAATTTTTTTCGTTTGAAACTGAAAGTTTTTTTTATGGGAAAAGCAAATTTGAATCTTTTTTAAATAAACAGTAAGGCTTAAAGTCGTAGACGTTATAAGTCAATCTCAACTGGTACCTTATCTGAATATTTTAATCTCAACTGAGACCTGATATATAATTTTAATTCAAATTATTGAAAAAAAGTTTATGGCTTTATTTAAAGAACAACCACTATCATATATAATTTATTAACAGTTACAGTAAAAGATAAATAAATTCATAATAATAAGGTTAGTTTAAGTAAAAAATGAGCTTGTGATTAGGTTAGGTTAGGTTAGATTCAGAACTTAGCTGAGATCGACCTTACGAGTATGATATTTATACAATATCATCTAATTTTTAAAGCAACAAATTTATTTAAAATGTAAATATTACCGATCGAATATAATATCGAAACATCTCGCATTCGCGTCCCAAATCGATCGGAATTGCACATAGCAGGTTTAAAAAATTAACCGACGATTCGTGAGACGTATTATTTGGAGAAACTTAATTCAGTCAACATGGCGAATACGGGAATGTCATTATTTTACAAGAATGAATTGTGCCGCAAGGAAACTGATCATTATAACGTGCTCGGTAATTTACAAACATAAATATTTACCGTTTAATTGATATATTTTTTGCAGGAATTACCGGAAATTATTAGTCTGAGAAAGGTTGAATAATTGTGAAGATTGTTCTCAGAGTGGGTAATGATAAATAATGCATAACTTGAGGGCGTCAAAATTATGACAAATGAATGTAATTTTCTTTTTTTTAAGAAATAACAGAACTCAGTCAGTGGGAATTTACAAAAATAAAATTCTGAGAAATTCGAAGAAAAGTGAGTTATTTAAAATAATTATTTTCGGTTATAAGCGCCCTTAAAAAGAGCGAGAAACCCGTTACGTCATGCATCTCCCCTAGGCATTCACGATCTTTTCGTAGAAATACTTATCAAATTTATCAGGAGTATCTACACCCAACATTATGTTAACGGTAACTTATCTCCCCCAAATGATTTTTCGTAATAATTCCTTGCTACTTAATTTTACAAATAATTACTTATAATACTACTACTACGTTCGCTTATCCATACCCAGTGGTGCATAGGGCACTGCATTGGTACACTAAGGACAGCAAAAGCTATCTAGATCATTGATTACAGACGGCAAGATGGCCAGTCTTCCACTTCAAACCCAGTACAAGGTAACTTAGGTTACACATATTTACGTGAAAAACACATTGAAATAATGATTTCAAAACAAAATAATGCGAGTAATATATTATAAATGTATATTATATATTCGTTAATACAACCGTGAATAGATATCGAAGAAATCATTAAAAATTACGCACATTTTTCAAAAGGATATAAATAAACTACATGTATCTATTATTCGAATGTTTTTTCAGATAAAAATATTTCATATGTGATACCTTGGACTGACGCTGAAGTGTGAGACTTGCCTTCGTGAAACAAATGATCAAGATTTACTGCACTTGTGTACAAATGCAAGGATTAGGAAGAGTCTTCCTTCGAGCAATAATTCACTAAGGGGCGTTTGCATACAAATATTCTAAAAATTTCAAAACACTACTAATTATCAAATTCCAATATCTAATACTATTGATGACGTAGTGAGTCACGATTTGGGTAACTAGACATCTAGACAAGGGCGGCAAAAATTCTGTTCAAAGAGGAGAGTAGTAGTGTTAGTAATATCTACTATCTACATGTAGATCGCAGTAGAGTTTTAAAAAAAAAATTCAGTGTAGTTTTTTTTTTTTTTAGAAAAATCCATTTAAAAATACAGAGTTAAGCATAAAATGGATAACAAGCAGTAATAAGTGACAGAACATTAAATTGGTGAAGCTAAGACAGTGAGAATAAATGTGGACACACACACTCAAGACAGGATCGGGTCTACTTCAGTGAATGTTTAAATCTTGATAGACTTAGACACCGAAGAAGTCCAGATCCCGTCTTGAGTTTACAATACGACACAGTCGAGACAATGGGGCATGAAAACCATAGTTAGTTTTGTGGTGACTAAGGAACAGCACGTCATTATTTCTCAAGCTACGTTAACCTACCTTAATTGGTATTGGATTCTGGGGACAGAAATAAACAAACTATCATGAAAAAATGGGTTAGTGTTTTTACAACTTTAACTTTGGATGTCTTTTATGTTGGCAAAAAACCTTATTTGATATCCGTCAAATATGACATAGGCACCTACTACCTACAACTCTAAAAACATAAGGTCAATATAGGTCATTTGATAAAAAAAAATTGACTTAAGTTAATGGTTGTAACGATGAGATGACGTAATTTTCAATAAAATTCTACATCAAATAATTACGTTAGATTCCTTTACAAATCTGAAGTGTACTATATTTTTTAATTCCGTAATTTTTTTGTGTGAGTTTTAATGAATATTGAAAAATTTCCTGACCGCAAATGGATGCTTTAAAGGCACCCGTGTCCTTAGCGCACAAAAAGGGTCGTACTGATTATATAGTTGATGCGTAGAACCAGAGAAGTGGCTATGTACTTTTTTCGATTTTATGCGCTACTTACATCAATACTTGGTAAAAATATAATATTAATCGACGCATCCTACCATAAAGTGACCGGTTTTGGCGGGAAATCACGAATATGATATTTTAAAAATTAATTACGGATATAATAATGATAACGAAAATCCCAAAAGATTTTTTCCGTACCTAAGATATAAGTCACCTTTTTAAAATAAATCCACTTTAAACAAGATAAGATTTTTAAAAAATCCAAAATTTACAGAAGAAAATTAGTTGCATAGAATTTATGTAGAAATTCTATTGATAAAAAATCTTGGATACACTTGTTTTATTGCATTGGTTGTGCATTATTCGGCTTAGTTTTTTACGAAATAAGTTCAACGCCAACGTTAAGGAAATCGAAGACTACGTTTGACGTCACATGACAGTGGATCTAAAAATAATATTGTTTAAAAAAACGCGATTTAAAAAAAAATAATTATGTACCTTGGTAGAAAAAAATGTTTACTATGTCAAATGTGTAACTTTTTCTTAAATATAGTATGTACAATGTAAAAGCCCTATGGGCGTCAAAGAAAGTGAATAAATAAATAAATAAAATAATTATTTGAGAAATCCGAATTGAGTACCTATACGCAAACAAAAAAATGGTTTACTTACATTCATATGGATCCATTTCAATGCACAAATACACTTTTTGGTTTAACTCAAATGGAGATACTGATACATATATTCACACTGTTTACAAGACTTTATTAAATACTTTTTGTAAATGAAATCAATTTTTCTGTCCTTAAATCGTAACTTTTAGTATTAAAAAATATTTTTAAACCTTGTTTTTTTTTCTTTCGTTATTTGCACTTTATTCAAGACTAATATGGTCATCCCAATGTTATTATTTGAACTCTTTTTTGATGCTTTTTCTTTTAAAATTTCACTGACGGAATTCATCTTGAATATTTTTATATGTACTTTGTTTTTTTTTTTTTTTTTTTTTTTTTTTTTTTTTTGTTTTTTGTTTTTTTTTTTTTTTTTTTTTTTTTTTTTTTTTTTTTTATTATTTTTTTTTTTTTTTTTTTTTTGTTTTTATTATGTTTTTTTTTTTCTTTTTTTTTTGTATTTTTTTTTTTTTTTTTTTTTTTGAAAAAATATATTTTACACTTTTTTTTTTATTTTTTGATTTTTTTTTTATGTTTGTTTTTTTTTTTTTTTTTTGTTTTTTTTTATTTTTTTTTTTTTTTTTTTGTTTTTTTTTTTTTAACGCAATTTGTTACTAAATAAGTTTTTTACGGGTTTTCACTACAAACACTAAACAATATTTCTAATAATCCTAAATAATATGATAATATACATAATATAATCAAAAATTTACTTTCACTTCTTTCTACCCGATATGCGAAAAAACCCGAAATGCCCAAACCCGATGTATGCGAAAACCCGAAATGCCAAAATATGAGCGATTAATCAATAAATCAATCTTTAAAACAGGAAGTAAGTACATCGCTCTCTCGTCAAAACCATGCCGAGAACTGATAATGACAAACATGTCTTTGTTTATGATAAAGCAGATAAACCAAGGCTAAAAACTATAACACGTGTTTATTAGATATTGTAGTCGAAATAAAAGGGAAATATGTCACATATTTCATTTTAAAGGGCCATTTTAAGTTATTCATGTTGTCGAATTTCATCTTATAAAATTTACTTATTTAAAAAAACCATTAGGATATACATTTTATGCAACTACTCCCAGATCTATAGCTTAACTTAACTTTTCTAAGACACTATAGGGTAAAACTGCTTTCATAACTCGTAAAAAAAAAACTTATACCGCTATGCCAACAAAAGCCAGACACAATAAGGGTATTGTTTCGCTAAAGAAGTATTGTGTAATTCTCGCACTTAGAGGATGACACATAAGCGTATTATTTGATGTCTCTTTCTGTCTTCTCACGCAGAATAACGATATGTATCCCGCTTATTCTTATGAGATGCAAGTATACCTATCTCACGCGCGGCAATGCCCTAAGCCGTATTATATTTTGATACTGAGATTGGAGATAAGAAATTTGACATATCACTGTTTGTATGGGATACCTACAGAAACTCGCGGTCAATACAAAAAATTGACCGCGAGTTGATTTTTCAACTCGTTTAATATTATTGATGCGCAAGTTGGCAGTTATTTTATTGTTTAAATATGGGGTGTTTATTTATGATGCTTTATATTTAAACTATTGTATTTTTATGTAGATTGATAAAATATATTTTTTTTATTATTTTTTTTTATTTTTTTTTTTATTTTTAAAATATGGGTCTTCAAGTTTGGGAGGTCATTGACCCTATGACCTATAGGGTAGCCTTCAATGCCGTTTGAGGATCCATTGACCATTGAGCAATCCTTACAAACGTTTTTTGCAAAAAGTAAACAACTTAATATTGAACGTTTAATTATTAAATCATCAGACATCTTACGACCCACTGTTTGACTGACAGACACAAAAACAAAAAAAGGGTTTGATTGACCGAAATGTAAATGTAATTGATTCGTCGATATTTGACTTGGGCTACCTTCCTTATCAAGTCCTTAAAAAAATCACCAGTAAAGCAAAAAAACGATACTACCGAATCGTTTGAGAAACTTATAAAAAACATCAATGTTTAAATAATTACATAGCGATTTTTTAACTTAGCCGATGACAGATCGTTAGCCCTGTAAATACTTAATTGATTTATTTACAAGTGATTTTCACATAAATATTTCATGTGTGATACCTTGTACTGGTACTGAAGCGTAAGACTGACCATTGACCATCTTACCTTCAAGTAATAAAATGATCGAGATACACTGCACTTGGTGTACCAATGTAGTGCCCGATGCACCATTGGGTGCAGATTAGGGAAAAATAGTAATAGTAGAGGTAGTTGGTTTATTATTTGCTTATTGTTTACTACAAAAGAATTTACGGTTCATAATTATTCTAAGCATATTTGTACAAATGTAGTAAAAGCCAAAACTCATTTAGGCCAAAATGGCTTTTACGACATTGGTTGATAGAAGGGTTGTTAAAGCCACGTCAGCCTTAATAAGCTTTGGTTTTTACTACATTTGTAGTTCGAAGTGTCGATAATATAGGTCAAATAGCAAAATAAAATTTCCTTTTACTCAGTGAGGATCGGACAGGATACATGTGGCGTGGAAAAAAATGTATAGATACTTAAGATGACGATAAAATCACGGAAACTTATGGAGAAGGCGACATAGTATAACTTTAGACTTCCATATTCCCTTTTCTTTTTTCTTATTTTATTTTCAATATTACACGGGCCGACAAATAACATAATCGCAATTTATCAAAACTATTAAGTTAATTCGTAACTATCGAAACAATTTTCAGCCTATTTTGAATAAATTATGACGCACAATTTTTCCCCGTATTATGTTTTCCCCGTATTTTTACGAATGCCCTTTTCCGTAATTTTACACCTAACAGATAATTATCAATTGATTATTAAATAATAAATTCCATTGATTAAATCTGATACGTTTAAATTGGCGATAAATTGAAAAATGCAAATTCTTTCGGAGTGAAGTAAGAACGAGTTGAGATGGGTTTAATCATTTCGAGGACACCAGTTCGATGCCCTAGAAAGGGCAAGGTTGACCAACGACTCGTATGCAGTACGCTGCATTACGGATACGTTACAAATTGCATGTAATTTGTTCCCGGGTGAATCTTGATATCATAAATGCACTTAAGGAAAAATTACTAGCGGTTTTACACGTATGAATATTTACAAGTACTTAACAGCTATAAAGTTTTCTTTTGTTTATTTATTTAGATTTTGCAGTCGTGTTTAATGTTTTTTATTAGAGGTGTGCCACCAACACCTTAGCTTGGATTAAATAACGATTTTTATGAGATGCTTGGTTATTTACATGAATTTAATATCACGTTTGCCACCTTGGGCTGAATCCTAAGCGTAGGACTAATTATCAAGATACATGCCAATTCAGTGTTTAGTTAATACAAACCATTAAGCGCATAATATGAGAGAAAGGCCAAAAAGGAATAAAAATCATTACATTTAAATACATTTTTTTGTATCCAAAATCAGATAAGAGTGCTTTGCAAGTTAACTTCTTTATCAAAAACTTCAGTAATTTTCTTGCATTTTAAATTTGGGATAGCTAATAATTATTAGATGAGAAAAAGCATAGAAAATCCAGTTTGGTATAGAATTAATAAAATACAACGAACTTTTTTGCTGTCTAGCTCTTGTCGATGAGACTCCATTAAAAACATGGGTAGGTACCCCTAAAATCAAAGCACATTTATGAAAATTCTGTTTTTCATATAAGCCATCATTAAATTAATAAATACTTATTTTTATCATCATCATCATCATCATACCATATCCGCTCCCTATGTGGAGCATATGGAATCCACAAACTGCCTCCAGGCCAAGCGAGCGGCCGCCAGCTCCTGTGCTTCCTCCCAAGTCAAGTCCACATCCCGCAACATTTTACAGTGAACGAAAATTAAAAGGTTAATAATGAAGGTATTGCATGAAAATACCTATCACCTACTAGATTTCCTGTTTTTCTGATAAATACACCTAATATATAATTTACAGAGTTTATTAAATTCATATTCACCAGCGAGTCACAATTAACACATCGTTGAAGATTCATTTATGATGCCTGACATTTTAATGTGCCGAATATTTCGTTATGGCCACTAAAGGTCTCCATCGGCTCCTACATGTATTTATGGCATTTTAGGGAGCCAGGCAGTTTGGTATTAAATTTAATGCACTCGTGATTAATTCAGGTAGGTACTTTATTATTTATATAAAATAAATGTTAACTCTCTATTTTTTAGCGATTGCTAATGGATTTGAGAAAGAACGATTAATTCAATAAGCATGTTTAAAGATCATTTTAATTTTTCGTATTTTTTTATTTGCAAATACAATATTTAAACCAGTGAATTTGCTCCAAATAAAATGAACCACACCACTTAAAGAGCCGGGATGTGGTCTACAGGTAGATTCGGGGACTCCGGATTGGAATATCTAGGTTCGAATCCCACTCCAGCAAAAACTATTTTCCTGCTTTCTAACTAACTAACTAACTAACCATCACGCCATTTACCTAAAAGGGTAGGCAGAGGGGATAGAACGTCATACCACTCTGTCCTGGCACACTTCTCTTGCTTCCTCCACATTCATACATCTTCTCATGCACGCACTCATAAGCACTGCTTTCTGGCACAGATATTTCCGCCTATTGAAAGCAGCCCCGAAATTGAAATATTTGAGTGTGCCACCCGAAACGTGTGACGTAGTGATGACGTAGATGCCTATTGATGACGTAGTAAGTGATGTAGTGGGTAACTAAACACCTAGACACGGTAGTATTTTTCAATGTCACTTCTCTGAAATTTTTTCCAAGTCTTACTTACTTAAAGTGTCAATTTCACCATAAGGAATCCCGCAAATAAATCGTATATTACCGTTTTAACAGCGCTGTGTCAGCATCACACTGTGCTGATATGGGAAAACCTTTTTGCGTTGACACACCCGGAGTTAAGAAATACAATATTCGCCAACATAAATCATCGCACATTTCACCATTAATTTTACATCTCGTGGTTGGAGACATGTTGCTAACATGGACGGCAAATCCGATTAAATTCGGCGCGATTACAATAAATTGCTTACCAAATATCAAACTGTGATTAATGGCGGGAAACTGAATGTTTTAATTGGTTGAGAAAGTTCTAGAATCTATTTTATTTAAATTCCGAATCGCATTCAAATAAAATCCATTCTAATTGTTTATTATTAATATTCAAAGCATCAACTTTGTGGTCCAACATTTTAATATTATGTTAATAAAAATTTGTATAAAACCACTCACCGACTTTTCTGTCTACCGGTTTCGAGACGTAGCCCGTCTCTTCGTCAGGACAACAATACTACACCAACATGCAAATACCACTACACACCTTGACCATAGTAGATTACTCGAACACATGAGATGTCTTAGTAATAATTATTACACATTATAGAGTCAAATCATGAATTTAATAAAGATACAGGTGTTAAAGTTTTACACATAAATAATAAAGGATTGAAAGTTAATAAAATGGAGATTTTTTACATAAAGAAGGCTTTGAAAAATAATGTCCCATTAATTAATTATCAAGTAACTTTCCAATATAGTCCATTATTCGATATTTCATTGTAATAATCACCCTACCCTCCCCTCCCTCCTTTCCTCCCTTTCCAATTGTTAATCCTTTTGAAATATTAGCTTCATAAATCATTAACCCTTGGTGGTGGCGTAGTGAAGCATGTGTCTAATCTGCTGTCGATTTTATATTTTTGTAAATCTACTATTGTAAAGGTGTGTAGTGGTATTTGCATGTTGGTGTAGTGTTGTTGTCCTGACGATGAGACGGGTTTCGTCTCGAAACCGGTAGACAAAATCGAAACAATTTTCAGCCTATTTTGAATAAATTATGACGCACAACAATTTTCCCCGTATTATGTTTTCCCGTATTTTTACGAATGCCCTTTTCCGTAATTTTACACCTAACAGATAATTATCAATTGATTATTAAATAATAAATTCCATTGATTAAATCTGATACGTTTAAATTGGCGATAAATTGAAAAATGCAAATTCTTTCGGAGTGAAGTAAGAACGAGTTGAGATGGGTTTAATCATTTCGAGGACACCAGTTCGATGCCCTAGAAAGGGCAAGGTTGACCAACGACTCGTATGCAGTACGCTGCATTACGGATACGTTACAAATTGCATGTAATTTGTTCCCGGTGAATCTTGATATCATAAAATGCACTTAAGGAAAAATTACTAGCGGTTTTACACGTATGAATATTTACAAGTACTTAACAGCTATAAAGTTTTCTTTTGTTTATTTATTTAGATTTTGCAGTCGTGTTAATGTTTTTTATTAGAGGTGTGCCACCAACACCTTAGCTTGGATTAAATAACGATTTTTATGAGATGCTTGGTTATTTACATGAATTTAATATCACGTTTGCCACCTTGGGCTGAATCCTAAGCGTAGGACTAATTATCAAGATACATGCCAATTCAGTGTTTAGTTAATACAAACCATTAAGCGCATAATATGAGAGAAAGGCCAAAAAGGAATAAAAATCATTACATTTAAATACATTTTTTTGTATCCAAAATCAGATAAGAGTGCTTTGCAAGTTAACTTCTTTATCAAAAACTTCAGTAATTTTCTTGCATTTTAAATTTGGGATAGCTAATAATTATTAGATGAGAAAAAGCATAGAAAATCCAGTTTGGTATAGAATTAATAAAATACAACGAACTTTTTTGCTGTCTAGCTCTTGTCGATGAGACTCCATTAAAAACATGGGTAGGTACCCCTAAAATCAAAGCACATTTATGAAAATTCTGTTTTTTCATATAAGCCATCATTAAATTAATAAATACTTATTTTTATCATCATCATCATCATCATACCATATCCGCTCCCTATGTGGAGCATATGGAATCCACAAACTGCCTCCAGGCCAAGCGAGCGGCCGCCAGCTCCTGTGCTTCCTCCCAAGTCAAGTCCACATCCCGCAACATTTTACAGTGAACGAAAATTAAAAGGTTAATAATGAAGGTATTGCATGAAAATACCTATCACCTACTAGATTTCCTGTTTTTCTGATAAATACACCTAATATATAATTTACAGAGTTTATTAAATTCATATTCACCAGCGAGTCACAATTAACACATCGTTGAAGATTCATTTATGATGCCTGACATTTTAATGTGCCGAATATTTCGTTATGGCCACTAAAGGTCTCCATCGGCTCCTACATGTATTTATGGCATTTTAGGGAGCCAGGCAGTTTGGTATTAAATTTAATGCACTCGTGATTAATTCAGGTAGGTACTTTATTATTTATATAAAATAAATGTTAACTCTCTATTTTTTAGCGATTGCTAATGGATTTGAGAAAGAACGATTAATTCAATAAGCATGTTTAAAGATCATTTTAATTTTTCGTATTTTTTTATTTGCAAATACAATATTTAAACCAGTGAATTTGCTCCAAATAAAATGAACCACACCACTTAAAGAGCCGGGATGTGGTCTACAGGTAGATTCGGGGACTCCGGATTGGAATATCTAGGTTCGAATCCCACTCCAGCAAAAACTATTTTCCTGCTTTCTAACTAACTAACTAACTAACCATCACGCCATTTACCTAAAAGGGTAGGCAGAGGGGATAGAACGTCATACCACTCTGTCCTGGCACACTTCTCTTGCTTCCTCCACATTCATACATCTTCTCATGCACGCACTCATAAGCACTGCTTTCTGGCACAGATATTTCCGCCTATTTGAAAGCAGCCCCGAAATTGAAATATTTGAGTGTGCCACCCGAAACGTGTGACGTAGTGATGACGTAGATGCCTATTGATGACGTAGTAAGTGATGTAGTGGGTAACTAAACACCTAGACACGGTAGTATTTTTCAATGTCACTTCTCTGAAATTCTTTTTCCAAGTCTTACTTACTTAAAGTGTCAATTTCACCATAAGGAATCCCGCAAATAAATCGTATATTACCGTTTTAACAGCGCTGTGTCAGCATCACACTGTGCTGATATGGGAAAACCTTTTTGCGTTGACACACCCGGAGTTAAGAAATACAATATTCGCCAACATAAATCATCGCACATTTCACCATTAATTTTACATCTCGTGGTTTGAGACATGTTGCTAACATGGACGGCAAATCCGATTAAATTCGGCGCGATTACAATAAATTGCTTACCAAATATCAAACTGTGATTAATGCGGGAAACTGAATGTTTTAATTGGTTGAGAAAGTTCTAGAATCTATTTTATTTAAATTCCGAATCGCATTCAAATAAAATCCATTTCTAATTGTTTATTATTAATATTCAAAGCATCAACTTTGTGGTCCAACATTTTAATATTATGTTAATAAAAATTTGTATAAAACCACTCACACCGACTTTTCTGTCTACCGGTTTCGAGACGTAGCCCGTCTCTTCGTCAGGACAACAATACTACACCAACATGCAAATACCACTACACACCTTGACCATAGTAGATTACTCGAACACATGAGATGTCTTAGTAATAATTATTACACATTATAGAGTCAAATCATGAATTTAATAAAGATACAGGTGTTAAAGTTTTACACATAAATAATAAGGATTGAAAGTTAATAAAATGGAGATTTTTTACATAAAGAAGGCTTTGAAAAATAATGTCCCATTAATTAATTATCAAGTAACTTTCCAATATAGTCCATTATTCGATATTTCATTGTAATAATCACCCTACCCTCCCCTCCCTCCTTTCCTCCCTTTCCAATTGTTAATCCTTTTGAAATATTAGCTTCATAAATCATTAACCCTTGGTGGTGGCGTAGTGAAGCATGTGTCTAATCTGCTGTCGATTTTATATTTTTGTAAATCTACTATTGTAAAGGTGTGTAGTGGTATTTGCATGTTGGTGTAGTGTTGTTGTCCTGACGATGAGACGGGTTTCGTCTCGAAACCGGTAGACAAAAAAGTCGGTGAGTGATTTTATAAAAATTTTTATTAACATAATATTCTAATTGTTTAGTTTGCTGATTAGGAAAAAGGGGAAAACAGGCCAGTTTTATCAAAAGGGAAGGTGTCAACAATAAATTTTACTATACTGGTAATCTGGTGTACCTATAAAGGAGAATAAAAATGTCTTAATGATTTTGTATGTGCGGGTGATAGAAAACATAAACAGTCTGCCTCGTGCTGTAGTTGGTTTTCCGTGTACAACGTCGGGTTTTCGATATAAAATATTTATTTTAATGTGATTTTCAACATAAAAATATTTTATGAACCATTCTTGCCTATTTTACAAGGCATCAGGTTCTCGGCGTCCTGGACATCCACTGTAGACAGTTTGCGTCAGAGCTGCGGGACGTGGACCTGAATTGGGAGGATGCACGGGAACTGGCGGCCGATCGCTTGGCTTGGAGACAGTTATGGACTTGCGCTGAAGCGTAAGACTGATCACTTGGTGTACCACGCTTGCCTATTTTACAAGGACGGTCTACGATAATCCGTTGGAAGTTTGCTTGGGCGTGGACCTGACATGGCTTGGAGGCTGTTTGTGGAATCCATATTCTATGATATAATGATGATAGTCTACTAAAACTGTGCTGTATGCACCATTAGGTGCGGATAAGAAAAAGTTGCAAGCAGTACAAACTAAATTGTGACAGGTCTTTGCGAAATTCGAAATTAGTAATTTGAACGACAGTAAGAGAGTTGTTAGTATATTCGGAATGATTGATCGTCTAAGACTTCAATTGAGTGAACCTTTTCTCATCTACAATGACCGCTTGCTCCACGCTTTGTCCGCCCGGTTGACCTGAAAACTTAGGTGATTTGTGTTCGCAACGCTTGATTTATGGACCTAGAGACCTATATGGGAATCCTTCGACATTTTAACTCTCTCCTAAATCCGACAGCTCTTCTGATGATGGATGGCTTCACGTAGTTAGTGAGTAGTTCTGCTGGACTGGAAAACTAGAATATGAGTACCTACCTAATTCAAGAATCGTACCGAAGCAAGCAAAAACCCTAATTCGTGACTATAATTATAAAATCTATTTTACTCTTCGAACAAGAATTCACTAGAAGGGGCGTTACCATACCTAAAATCTTTAACGCGCTAAAGTTAGAGTGGAAGGACACACATACAAGCGCAAATTTAAAAACACATACACTAACCATTTAATGAACTTAGGAATCATTGAATCAGAAGCCTTACTCAAGTTCATAACTTGTTTCTGCTTAAATATCTGCTTATATATTCTAATTGTGAGTAATTTATTATTTATTGTATATTATTGGGTTTATTTACATTATTATATAATTGTCTTAATATTCATAACAATTTCAATATATTCTTAGTATGAAATACCTGCTACAGAAATCATAAATATTATACTTGATATTGCTAAATTTTCATTTTGACATTTCCATACCTTAGTAATAACTCTTTTTTTTTCTAATAATTTG